>HE671297.1:52521-63564 GCA_000313835.2 Heliconius melpomene melpomene | reverse complement strand
ACATATAGATATTTATAGGTAGGATTAGCAAAAAGCACTAAAGTATAATAGATGGCAAAAATCATGTCAAAATCTTTGAAAAACATTAAAATGATCTATAACAAATATTTAAAAATAAATCATTGTGCCGCAATAACTAATAATAAACAGGCCGTCCGTGGCTTATGCATAGTGATTGAACGTCGGGCGTGGGTTTTGACAAATCTCTCACTTGTCCGCTCAGCTAGTTAAAGTAAATAAATATGGACAGAAGCGCTAGAACTGCGTTTATTTATAGCAACTTTCTTTATGGTAACAATGAAATTATACGATATTACCTCTATTAAATTAACCAAGTGGATATAATTTTGTTTTATAAAACCATTCTACTATAAACGCAGTAATTATTATATCCCATATTTCTAAATAATTTTACAATCACAATAGCTTGTAATCGAGGACAGTCGTAGCGCAGGGCCACAAGCGTGCGGCCGTAAAGGCAGGTTGTGGTTCGGTTCCCATTCGAGGAAATAGAATATTTCATATTTACATTTCTTGTTCTAGTAACGAGGCAAAACGCGGCGTCGAGTTCCGCCACTAAACACATGATGCCTTCAGAATTTGGCGGAAAGTGGGAAACGAAAGTGTCTTAACATGAGGTAACCAGGTTCTAAGTGCCTATCGTGAAGGTAATAAAAAAATATATTAAAAAAGGTAAGATTTTTCAATAGCATATATAAAAATTCATTAGGTGCCTATTTAATACAGAATATTTATATGCCCATGTTTTCATATAGCTATAATACTGTCATGCTAATCTTTAAAAAATGAGACGTGTGTTCCTAATAACGTTAATACATCCGTCTGTACTATCAAAAGGAAAACCAAATTAAAATTATTGTTTCCAAATAGATACTAGTTGCAAATAAAATGAAGAAATATATGTTTAACTTATTTTTTTACATTCAAATAGGTAAGTTACCTAATGTAAAAAGGCAAATATTAAGCAATTAAGTTATTATTAAATACGGATTCAGTGTATAAAATAATTACCCACTTCAAAAATACAGGCAGCACGTGACTTTGTTCAATAATTTAATTTTCTTAAGCGGCTCGTGAATTGCAAGTCATGAAAGGAAGTACAAATCATTGACGATTACCATTTAAAATAATTGATTCTTTATCTTCAACATCAATGGCATTTTATTCGTGTGTTTTATTAATTATTTTTCTACTATACAGAAATACATAAATTGACATTATCATGAAGTGTATTGTCGATTTTATTCCCGTTTAGAGAAATATATTAATTAGCTAACAGTTTTTAAAAAACAAATTACATTTTATATAACAAAATAAATATTTATTATGACTATTTTTCGCAACAAAAGATAATAGTAGCCCAGAAACGAGGCCGGGTACAAGAGAACTGCCGTAGCAGTATCATATTTCAAAGCGTTAATTCTCATAAATCCCACAATCAGTGGTATCAGTAGTTGCGATAACAAGCTAGTTTGTTGCAAATGATTCTAAAACAATCTCCAACAGAGACATTACGTCGAAGCGACAGTAAAAGGAGCTGTAAAATCATGAAGTTTAGTGAAGCGTATGTCCTACCGAGTTCATCGATAAACAATATTATATACGAGAACGTCGTACATACGACAACGTCTGGTAATAATATAACCTTGTAATTTTCTTTTATTTTCAATTATATCTAGGATTATATTGGGACGGACAGAAAGTGAAAGCCTTTGTGGCACAATGGCACAGTGTAATCGTGACAGTTGTGGGTTCGATTCTTATTCTTTCCATAGAACTATTTTCATTTCCCAGCTCTGGTAACAAGATTAAACAATAAAGCGATGAATATTATCTGGCTTATAGCTTTTTACGCTTATTTACATGAAAATTTGGAGCCGATATTTTTGCTTTCAGTTAGACATACTCGACTCGTATCTAAACCGTGCTATTATATACTCAATTCTCCCATGATAATATGTTAATGCGCACGTCTGGCGAGTTCAAATATTAATACCTCAACGGGTTTTAGTTGGCTTACTAACTGTGTCTACCAAAATGTTTTACAAACAACATATGATCCATTTAGGTCGCCGCTTTATTAACTCAATCTGTCAAAATCATAATAATAAATTCAGTTTGTGGTAGTGAAATTTGCTCCGAGCCTCATGGAAAGTTATTCGCAACACAATTAAGTTTAATTCAGAATAGATAACCCCTTAATGATTATTGTTGGACGGTAAGTGAAGTAATTGTGCTAGGTAATATTATTCCTACTCAATTTCACCTTTTATTCCTTCAATGGTAGCATAAGAATTAGCAATAACCATAAAAGATAGGCACACTATAAATGTAAACGATGACAATACTAGAATAGCAGAATCTTTTATGATATTATACAGTTAAGAGCCTCGAAATAAATATGTACAAGTCAATTTCTACTGAATTTAAATACAAATATATGCAAAATTTTAAAGGAACAACGGTAGCGCGTAAACTTTTCGTCAGATAGCAATCAAAGCGTTGACCGTATAAGGGCGCCGATAATAAACCGTTATAGACTCACAATGCAACACCGATACCGTTTTCACTTTTATCGATAAAATCGATATCGAGTTGATAACGGTGATTCACTAGGATAAAACGTACGGACCGTTCTTATAATCGGTCGAGTACAATAAGCTATTTTATAGCGATAATGGCTTAATCAAGTTTAGAGTAGAAAGTGGTCTACGGCTGTCTGTATTAGTAATACTTTTATGCAACGAATTAAGAGCGGTCACCTTTTGGGTTGCGTCACAGCACAATGAGCAGCATGTGCTCTGTGCTGAGCACAATGATTCATCATTTGGACGATGAGTAAGCCTCCGCATCCTGATTAGATGGAACTTTCCCCTTTCAAATTCGTTCGAGGTTGTACGAATTATCTTTGCAAGATAACGGGCACTACATTGGATAGGAACTAAGTAATGTCGAGATTATCTTATATCTTATACCTTTGATGTTATATGTACGCTTTAAAAGTTTTATCGCATAATACGTTTAGT
The DNA here is from genome assembly GCA_000313835.2 of Heliconius melpomene melpomene. Lineage (NCBI taxonomy): Eukaryota > Metazoa > Arthropoda > Insecta > Lepidoptera > Nymphalidae > Heliconius > Heliconius melpomene. The sequence goes on along the minus strand of HE671297.1, from coordinate 60,517 downwards.
GTAATGCGTCGGGTAATTTTCATAACACCTTCGTGAGCAAAGGTAAGTCATTTGTAACTTTCACGAGTGAAAAACTATTTTAATAACTGCTTTGCGTGACCGATACCATCACATTTACAAACAGAACTTGATGACACTTGTTGTACTCTGTTAACTGTCCACCGTGGCGCTATAACACTTCGAGTGTACCTACATGAGATGTTTATTGATTCAATATAGGTATGATAGAGATGCAAAAAGCATAAAAACTAAAGTAATTTGTGTATATTTTGTTAAAGCTATCTTAGGTAGTAATTTTTAATCAATATATTATTATTTTTTTTAAAAATACATAATTTGTTGAGAAAAAGTAAGAAGTCATTACCATTACAATTGCTGTTATTCTGCTAATAAGCAGCAGTAGCAGTATGAACAACTCTTTAAAATATTAATATAAGTTGAGAAACAAAACATTTTAAATTATAGAAAAAAATCTTACAAAGTAAGAGTAATTGTTACTGTGTAGATAATTACATATAGAGTTGCATTATTAAAAAGTTATGCTTAACGCTTTCTATGAGTAGAGCTATTTATATTCGTGTCGCTAAGCGGCTTATATATAATTTGTAAAAAAAAACATACCTCATATTATTTTTGCTCGGCATCATTTGAGGTAAGAAGTCAGGTAGTCTTAGCTAGTCTTATTATTACGTACTACAAAATAGTAACAAATATGAAACTTATCTACACACCGTATCATTAAACTTTCTATACATTAAATAATAAAATAAGTAATAAATAGAAAGGGCAAGTAGTCTCTATGTTTACAAACAGAATCGTAATCAATTTGCAAATCCAAGCTGTAAACAGTTACAGGCCCTACGAACTTTCTACGCGATGCGTGGGCGCAGCTTCTGCACATTAATTAATGCACCTGAACTAATGCAGCGGGCCGGCTTAATGGAAAAACTAGATAAGATAAGTGTCATAAGTATGACAAAATATATGAAAGTAACACAAGTTGTTAGTAAATATATAAAAATTGGAAAAAAGTAACATTTTTTTTTTAATTCTCAAGCAATTGAACTTTGAATGACGAGTGACGACACGGAAAATCGATATAAATATAAATATTATTGACACTTTTTTTGACATTTTAAATTACAATGTAAACATGAAACTTTCTACGATAAGTGTCTAATAAAACATAAGATACGCCTTGATAAGATGCGGCCATTAAATTCTACTCTAGTGAGCGAAACCTCAGGCTACACATAATTAGTACGTAAATCGTAAAGCTATTAAACGCTAATTAACTATATCCATTATAAAATATATTATTGATATTCTATTACTTTCTTCGGACGTTTCCTCAGCAATAAATGACATAAAGGTAATGGCGGAGCGTTCGTAACACAATTTCTCATAAGAGCCTTGGTAGCTCGGTAGTCATTTACCGGTAAATGTTGATAGGTTATAAAATAATAATGACGGCTTTTCCCCCTTTGCCTCTGTAGACATAAACTAAACGATAAACTGTGGATACTATTTTTTATTACTTAAAATCACATACTTTATAGTTACTTACAAACTAGGGATTATTCATATATAAATGGGGATAATTCCTGATAACAATCTAAAAATAAATATGTACCTAGGCTTAATCTGCCCTTTGCGTACAAGCGTATTAATATAACCAACATTGTTATAAAAAAAATGTGCCTTTGTAAATATTGCTTTAGTAGGACTAACATCAATTAAATTTCCTTGATTCGTAATAAAATTTTAATTACGCTATAATCTATACCTTAATACCTTTTCACGTTATAGATATAAGAAAATCAACAAGGTGTAGATTAAATTATAAAAGAAGTACCTAGGGCCCGTAGTCCACATCACGATCTGAATTTATCTATTTTTTGATAGTAAATCGGCTTATCAATAACAAAATATTTTTTTTACTTAACACACGATGTTTCCAATTCAAGTGGAAAGTGAAGAACGGAGTGTCTTGACAATAAAACTGAAACTCGAATATTTTTCAACTCTTGTTTCTTAAAATGTCAAATTAAAAATCAATACTAGGCACCACCACGAAAATAACAACTAAGTAACTAGCCTAGTAGTGTAACATCGTTTCTCTCACAGCAACGATGATGTCAAACGGTGAAAAGTTATATTATTAGTGAATATTACGATGCAAACGTCGTAATGCAATAAAGATGAATAATATGTAGAAAGTATATAAGTTACTACGCAACATTTAAATGGCTAAATAGTCCTCGTTGACGCGATAATATTTCGCTATAACTAAAACGTACCTACTGTACGAATCAATTGAGTTCGTGACTCAAATTTTGATTGTCCACTTGCGTGTTAGCAAAAACACACATTTAAAATAACTTAACAAAATGTAACTCTTATAGACGTTTTTATTTGTTTTTTTTTATATTCTTGCAATATTTATTGTTATGCTTTCATAATAATAGAGACACGATCTATCATAAAAGGTAACAAAAAAATGTAATAAATCAAACAATTGACCCGTACGAATATTTCGCATGATATCGTGATCGAACGCCGCCTAATAAAATTGTAATAATAAAATGATGTGGAAATGAAAATGCTTCAAAATTATTATTATTATTTAATTTTACACCCCGCACATCACAGGGCAGGCAGAGTTAACCTGGGAACCTATTGTTCTTTATTTCCGAGCCATGGCGTGTTGAGTAGTAGCACTCAATTCCGCGCGTTGCCTTGTTGCCAGAGCGAGAAAATGAAAACAATAAATATTTCATTACCTGAGTGGGAATCGAATCCACAACAGCCACGTTTACAGTCGCACCTTTTGTCCATGCTGCGCCACGACGGTGTCAAACCATACTAATCACATAAGCCAACTATTTACCATTAGTGTAGGACAAGGCGTAGAATATGCGTGAAGGCCTTCATAGGGCGGTGCAATTAACGATTCTACGGAAAGATTTACATCCATTTTTAATCCTTATTAGAAATCTATAAAAACATATAACAAGGACAGATTTACACAATGAAGTTGCTCCAAAAAAACATGCAATAACGATTAATCTTTTCAGTGTTCTCATTTGAAATGCTAAAAGCAATACAAGTCTAGCTGGCTAGGAAAGATTTAAGATGTATTACAAATTACATAATACGTATTTCCTAACGTTCGTTAATTAGCAGAAATGTTAACACGGTGAAAGCATTGTTTCGGGTACGACCCGGGCAGAGCGCGGCGCCCGTGGGAAGTACGTGGGTGGATATGCATAATTATTCATTGAAATGGTAACTTGAATCTACGTCTGAATAGATTCATGGGGATCTAATAACATAAATACGAGATAATGTTTATAGTGAGCATTAAGAAAAAAAATTATAAGCTTACGAGTCAAAACTCAAACGCTTTAAATTAAATTTCATGCAGCACGTAATGTCACAAAAATTCGGTGGAAAGTGAAGAACGAAAGTGTCTTAACACTAAGTCCCCATGTTCCATCTGCCTATACCCTACTACGACACAAATAGAGTTTTTCAAAACCCACATGGGGATTGAATCCACAACTATCGTGTTTACGTCAACCGGATCGACGGTCTAGAATTGCAATAATGATTTCATAAATATTCTTACCCTATAACATTATAGAATAACTCGTGAGAGAAAACTGCAGCTCCATTGTGAGCACGTTCAGCCATCAGTCTAGCTCTAGGTTATCATAGTAAATATCAGATTGCAATCGGTAACACCTCAGGATTGAATAATCTAACCCAATATGTCATGCCGGCTTAATATGAACAGGTTAGGTTAGGTCAGAGATAAGATAAATAACAATTGTACGTATTAATATTATAATATTACATCAAGAATAATGCCGAAGCTAAATGTTTTATATTGAGTATGTAAATATAGGTCGCTTTGATACAATGCTGTTTTTAATCTTGATTTAAGGATTTTTGGGAAACTGCTTTCACTGATGTTCGAGATAATACGATTTTTTTATAATATATTAAAAAAAAAGCATAAACGAAACATGGACTGAACACCAGATTATCACTACGATTAATAAAAAGAATTACAAAATTAAAATAAGCAAAACAACATATTTGTCAATTAATAATGACAACAAACAAAAAAAAACAACTTCATAACATTTCAATTAAAAATAAACTGAGATTTAAAAACGTAATACAGACTCACAATTGAATTGAATACAAACGGTTGGGCCACTTTCATGGTTGTTTAAGAATAGTGACGTAAAGTGTTACGATATCGATAGTCTATACTCTACAGTCAAGGCTGGTTGTATAATCGAGGCTCGCAGGTACAGATTGTTATCGGCAGACGCGTATAGCGGGCAACGCCTGGGGGCAGACGCCAGTTTGAACTTCCATCGCAGTTAGACGACTGTAAATTCGTACCTGATTATAGCTTACGGACTAATACCCTCGAGTACATTCTCGTATCGACTATTAAGATGTTTTGAATTATACCTGAAACAAATGAAAAATATTCATTAGATTAGAAAGTTTATTATTATAATGGGTAATGTCTGTTGCACGTGATTGTATAGGTTAGACCTAAGAACATTTTTAAACAAGTGGAGAACGGAGCTGTCTCAATTTCTAGTATGCATTTATTTTTTGAGTCTGTAAGTTTACGTTCAGAAAACGTTTTGGTAAAAATAAGAACGTAGCAGGATTCGAATCTGCACTTAGTCTTCTTCTTCTTGGAAAGTATTTTACCTACTTATTTTCTACATTCTGTCATATCACGGTAAACATAGGAATACCAATGTTACAATACTTCATTTTCTACTTTCAGCTTAATAATCCAGATTTTGCATATTGAGTGGTAGAACTCAACGCCGGAAATAAATATTACGACGCATGGGAATCGAATAAACAACAATTGCGTTTTAAAGTTAGACGCTGTGGCAGACGCTGGTCCCTATGTTGTTTTTACTTTTAAAGTGTTTCTACTATGTTATATGATTTGCATCCAGTGATGCAATTGCAATCGGAAACATAACAGCACACCGGTAGTATTGAAGGCTTTATTTTAACTAAAACAACACCAATAAAATACATCTATAACCTACACATGCTGCGATCTATAAAACTAATAACCTAAATGAAAATATATCGCGTGTGAAGGAAATCGATGATATAGCCTACACATGGCGTACCCCGGGGTCAGGGCCGGCTGTAGACGAGGCAAAGGATAAGAAAGGTCTCGGCCAAGGTTCCCGTTAGCGTTTCTCAGTCCTTTGTTAGTCTCATTGTTACGTATATAGCTCACATTACGCTCTGATAAGGCGTGTACGACTTTATTGATTACTTGTTTACTGAGTAATGATATTATTAATGGACTAGCAATTGCCATAAATTATGCTCATAATCGTAATATTTATGATTTCATATATAAATAAAATGTAACAAATCTGTTTCATACTTCACTTAGTTAAAATCAACAATTTCTTCAAACATACTAGGTATATGAGCCATGAGCGTTGCGTGAACGCTATCTAGTTACTAGGCCGAGCCTTACTAGCTTAATGTCGTTTATTTACGACTGAAGGTCGGGCCCGGTCAAGGCTGAGCAGTGTACATATAGGTCAGACATTAGAGTGGAATACCTGTTATGAAAGCACGTAAAGCTTTTACGTGCACTCTGGTATATGGAGGGTTGTCAAAAAGTGTCGTTAACGCAAAGATTTTAATTAAGTTTTAGAAGGTTTTAGGTTGAAATTGTATATAAAGTTGTCAACAAATGGCGAGGAAAAGTAAAATGAGAAATAAATTTATTCAAGTAGTTTTTGTAGCCCAGTTCTCCATTTAAGCATAGAGTTTAGCGATCGTAAAACAATTTAAAAAAGGTTTTTTACGTCAAAGATATCATAAAGAAAAAAGAAAACATTTGCATATTTAGATGCGTTAAGATAAAAAAATATACAAACTTGCATATAAGCTTAATAGTCAATACCCAAATGATTCACGATTTAAGAAGCATCGTTAAACAATAAAACACAACTGACAAGTACCGAAGATTACTTGTCACGGCAAATATAAAAAATCACAAAGAGACAATGGCATTACTTATGTACTTTCAATGTTATTTACTGTGTTTCATTTGTAAACGAGCTTATTGATTTAAATATTATATTCTCCCTTATACAGAGTTGTTCCGACAGCGCAATCAGTGAAGTATTGTTTCAATAATTCAATTCAACAACTAATCAATTTTACATTTCATTGGATTGAAAGAAACAGGTAATAAATTAAGAAGAAAAATACATGTCGTCACAAAAAATATTTTACATTTTTGAAAGTTTCTTTGCGTTATCTTTAAAAATAATTTTGCACTAAATATTTTCAGTCGAAACAGTGAAAAAAAAACAGTAATCTTACGTGTTGTATCTACTACTTAACAATAATTGAATAATTGTAATTTATACAAGAAATACTATTTATCTTTATAACATGTGTCATTAATATGATGCAGTAGTGGTACAAAATACTTTTTTTATAGACGTATTTGCCAGAGCTGCCAAGGTATCAAAGCTGACGAATACCTTTGTATTGTTAAAATCTTTTAAAACCAGAAACATATAAATATTGTAAAAGAAATGATCACATTTAACATTGTTAACAATAAGTAAATTAGGCTATAAGATAAAACATTGACACTACGGTTTTTACTCGTCAAACTTATTGGCTAGTTATTTTGATTGAACGTATAATTAATTATAATTAAAACTTAAATCGCTACAAAATATGACTCGAATTGACAATTACTTAAATACCTACTCTTATTATACGATGTTGGTTATAAGGCGTATGTAAAAAGCTAATTACTTTAAACAAAAGACAATTAAGCTATATTAATATTGTAAAGATTAAAAAAACTGCAGGAAGGAATGTGAAGAGGAAATTCGGCAATACATTGAGATGAAATTACGGATTGTGAGAAACAATGGGCAATGCAAATTGCGACCGCTTTTATTTATTAAGGGGCCGCAGAAAAAATGCAACTTGATCAATTGAAACCACCATAAAGGGTAGCCCACCACAGGCTTTTATGGCATTGGTCTGGTCAGGAAAATATTAAATTAAAAAAAAGACACCCGGAAAGGTTGTATGAGGCTTTAAGGAATTTATAGCAAAAAGTTTTCGTTTAGGCTTTTACTCACGGTTAAATCATACAGTACGGAATGACGCAATTGAGTTCTTTTCTATACGTATATATGTAAGTAGGTTTCTTTTTGTGTTCTTCTTAGATGTCTCTTAGATGTTTTGTTGTGGTGTATTATAACCAATTACCTCAAAAAACCAATAGTAATTAAAATAAAGCCGTATTAAAAGAAAAACTTTTAGGTTAAATATATTATAGGTTCTTAGAAACATTTATATAATAAAATAACTCTACATACACTAGAGTAACTATATATATGTACATATGTATAGCCATAAGCAAACTACCTATACCTGCTTACAGCAAGCGATCGTAATTTCTGTCATAATAAACCATACCCAAGACCCACACAGCGGCGTGAAAATGGTTTGTTACAATAAATACTGTAGAATAGCTGCCGCTATAATTCATACTATTAGTCGAATTTCGTGTTCCAGGCGGAGGCGGAGAAAGTAGACCGCTACTGGTCTTCACTCGGATATGCGCGGCGTAGGACAAAGCCGCTGAGCGGGAAATAGGGACAATCTAAATCAACTTCTAAATGTCAACTAAATTATTATTTCTCATGACGTACGGTAGGTATGTACATTCCAGATATTTATAGTTATATTTTCAATACAATAGTATGTAATAGTTATATTTATTAATAAGTAATAAGTAAATAGTTTTAATATTAAAATAAAAACATTACTTTAATAAAGCATTGCTTGAATTAATACTTAAATAAATGAACAATGGTATTTTTTTATCTAATATCACCATTCTAAGGTGATCGAATCTCCATTTACCCATAAGTTTTTGTTT
>HE671297.1:42240-52421 GCA_000313835.2 Heliconius melpomene melpomene | reverse complement strand
TAAATTGAAAATATAGTACACAAAAACACATATATCATTTTTAATACCCGTCAATTACTGTCCGACCGCATTGTGTATAAAATGACAGCAAAATAGGTTTCCCTTGTCAGTCCCACAAGAGAGCTACCGAGAGCGAATATGCAAATGAATGCACAAAATTAACATATGAATTTAATGGTTGGTACATTTAAAAAATGACCCATTTCATTGTATCCGTATATGGCTGCAGTTGAACGACAATATTTGCATAATCGGCCCGTACGTCTCGTACGGAACAGTTTATTACCACGTTTGTACGGAACGCGTCAACGATTTAGTTTTTGTTTTGTATTTTGTAAATTTACATGTTGTCTATGAGAAAATTATAAAGTATTAAAATGAAATATACTCTATGCGAAACGTAGTCCACTGCTGAAGACACAGCACAGACAGAATTTCTACTGATATCTTTCAATAGTCTTAAATATCAGTTTTTTAATTTAATTAGCGTCAATTTGCAGTCACCCCATGAGTAATGTAAAGAAAATATATAAATTGTTTAACATAACAAAGTAATAAACAATATAGGTATAAAGATTTGAAAATTTAAACCTAATAAGTGAAAAATTTTGAGGAATCTTTTTATTAAAACAAAATACGTAACACTAAAATAGTATTTGCATTATCAGGTATTTAAAGATTTTAAATAACAAATATAAAAACACATAACATAAAAAAGTGTATTAAACCACGTCATAAGGGCAAATCGTCCGTAAGCAATGGAAATGCGTACAACCGTCAAGTGTCAATCAGAGCGCGTTCAATGTGGGCGGTGAGCGTCTCTCATGAGAAATTACTTTCCTAACCTGGATATTAATAGGTTAAGACCTTAATATCAGTTCCAACGTATATTTTAACTAATAGTTTTTAAGAGCTAAGAGGGGCAAGCTAAATTTTAAGACCTAAAAGAGGCGGGGGAGTGACCTCAATTGACCTTCGAAAATACAGGATCGATGATACCGGAGGAAGGTTACGTAAAAAACATGAGGACCCTCCGGAGGGCATGTATGAAGAGGTTAGTTTCTCCTTCGTCTGGGTACTTCGATAGGAATATAGCGTTAAGCTAAAAAAAATCAAAAGTGTACTACTATCGAGGCAAACAAAGAACAATTAAGTGGAAACGAGTAATCGATATCTGTACGCTTAAGAAATACGAATACAAATAAGTCCTATTCTTATATATGAGTAATAAAAAAAGCTAAACAACTAAACATTCACCGCCCACTTGACTTAAAGGCACTAAACGTTAAAAACGAAGTTAAAAAACTCTTGTAAACCGATATTGTACTCTCGACTTTTTACGTTCACCAAGAAGCCAGTAATCTTTGGGCCCTCTTTCTAAAGATCAAATTTCTTGCCATTTTCAGAACTTGTACTTACTTGTATTTTAAATATAAAAGCAGCTTTCTTTGTATTGTGTTACATTAGTCAATATGGTACTACTGACTCAGTAGTACCAAATTTATGAATACTGTTTGTATGCTAAACATATACAAGTAATATTACATAAAATATCCATGATGAGATTAGCAGATATCATTAAGAGATTTTGCCGTCGACCTTTACCTCGAACCAGAGTATAGAAAACAAATTAAATATTTAATTATTTCATTTTGTCGAATAAGAATCAACTCACAACTTGTCGCGTCTATAGGCGCTCCTATCCAATCCTAAATAATCTAATTTCATAAACTTTTATTAGCTCAATCTATATTCGTTAATTAGGTAATTAATTACGTGAAACAATTAAATTTAAATGCAATTGTCAAAGCACCCAGACCTCAGTAATATCGACATTTCTCAACTGGGCAGATACATTGAGTCATTAACAACTAACACGGTCGCGTGGGTGCAACCCTTGATCGCAAATTATAATTAAGAGGTGAACGCTCTAACGTATACCTGCTTATTAGTTAAAGATAACAGAGTAGATGCCAACGTGAGGCAGTGGCTCAGTGTGTGCATGTTGTGAGTTCGATTAACACTTGAGGAAATAAATAATTTTGAATTTTCTCAAGTAACAAAACAAACGCACAGCGTTGTGCTAGGTTCCCTCTATGTTCCCTGCTATATGAGGATTTTAATGAGAAACAATAGAAACACAAAGTATATAATTTGTATATTTATTCTATCCATTTTAGCACCCTTTACATCTCTAGTTCATAGATAAGTTATAAATTGGACAATAAGATTTTGTCTCATTTAATCAAAATCTTTTCGTTGTTCTTCAAGTTTAACTAATAAGTTACCCTAAAAACAAGTAACAGAGAATATGTATTTATCTTCATGTATTAAAAGTAAATAATGTGTTAATTTAACGAAAAAAATATAAGCACATTGAAGTGAGACAAGAGGAAATTTAAACTTATATTTAAAAACAAGGATACCATCAAGTTTTTGATGTCCGAGACACATCTAATAAAAGAGAAAGCCTAAAGAATGTATGTATGTATAATATAAACGATCATTATACGAGTTCAATTCGATTCTTTGTCACGATTTATTTTATAAATGTATCGATTGTCACCCACGCGTCCACGGGCGGTCTGATCGGATAGGCTTATTAATATCGGCCATTATACTACAATGAATTACTATTACGTCAATTTAAAACGCCGGCGATGTTCTATGTTTGCTGATGGTTTATAATCAGAAACAATTTTTTATTCAAATAAGGCACGTCAAGCGTATCGGGAATGCCTATTAGAAACGAAGAGCGTAATTGTTGGTAATTGATTATAAATGAAGTATGAAATCGATTTTAAAATGTGTGGGCTGTTTATTATTGCTAAATATTTTTATTATTATTCTCACGCGTCTTAAATTGTATTAAATAAATAGGCTTAAATTGTGTATACACAAACATAACTTGTATTGGATTTTTTATCAAAACTGAGTCACAGGGTCATGTGCCAAGCTCTTAATATATTTTTTTAATTATATTTTTTTACAGTACATCTTTCTCATTATTTTCTTCAAAATAAAACAGTAGTACAATTTTCTTTTTACAAAAACAAGTTTTGCAATATTCTGATAAAAAATTCTAGCAGAAACCTCATACAGAGCAACTACCGTTACCGCCTTTATCGAAACGTCATTTAGCATCCGACAAACAATTGTGTTGCAATAAAAGCAAGACAAACGATCTCTTTCAATATACAATCGAGTGTCGGCCTCTGAGCTGTTAGTGAGCCAATCCAATGCTCAATCAAGAGAAGTGGGCCAAATCATTAGGGACCTCTCGCAGGGACACGCTTCAACAGAATACGAGTATAATCAACAAGTAAGTATTAAGCGATCGCTAAATGTATAATGGACTGTTAAATAACCTATTATACCTTCACAACATTTTGCCTCAATCGATTATTTGATTGAATATGATAATTTTACTACGTTTAAGGCTCTTAAGAAAGTTAAAATTTATATAAATTAAATATCTTATAGGTAAAAGATGGGGTATGAACTGTAACTTAACGACTGCTACAAGCTAAAGAGAAAACAAAAACATTATTTTTTTTTAAACAATATCAGTGATAGACCATAAATGACATAGGCATTGAGTTAATTACGCCTTAAGTGTAACCGACATTAAGCCAAGGGCCTCCTCCGCCCAGTCCAGTCAGGACGATTCAGCATTAAAAGGAACAATGAACTGTGTCAAAGAAATAAAGAAAAACTAAAAAATAAAGAAATTACAATTACCGACGCTTCCACTTAAAAGTTATAACACACTTAACGATCCATTGTTATAGTCATCACCGCCAAATATGGTAAATAACAAAATATCTTTAGCATCAATCATTTATATGCCGCTGTAATATTCTTAACGGAGTTGTTTAGTATCTATAATAGTCAATATTCTGCGGTTTTTAGCTGTAATATTCTATTAATAAATTTATTTTCCGAGGCGCCACGCGATGCCTTCATAATTCTATTGTAACAACTGACTAAGATCGCTATCCTTTTTGTATTGATGTTTGATTCAATGAATAATGCAATATCATCGTTCTGATAATCATTACCATACTTGAGTTTGCCAACGAAAGTGTCGCCCACGTATGTTGCCTAATACAAACAACGTGTCTGTGGAACAAGTATGTTTGGATTGATTTAAGTGTACATTTGTAAATAATAATAGACATAAGTATTATAAAACATTATTGTATTTGTAGCGTAGTAAGAAAAACTGAGTGGATGCGTATTGCGCTTTCAAATTCGATTTAAAGGAACATATAGGCTAAATTTAAAATTATTGATCTCTTAGATAAATGTGTGAAGATGTAAAAAATATGTATATCATACAATTTTTGGATATATTCTTGATCACGTAATTTTTCAAATAAAAAAGTTAAGTTAAAGTTTAAAATTTTAAATAATATTTCAACAAAACTAAAAAGTAATTCGAACATTTCAATAAGATTTATGTAACAGCGAACAATGCGAAATAAATTGAAAAACATTTATATATAGCCTTAATTAAGCCGTCACTTTCAAATATTGTTAATATTGTTGCCGCTAAGTCTAATTTACAACATTTATATGCATATAAATTAGCAAGACTTTCGAATTGGTCGGCGCATACGAACAGGTCGTTTAAAGTATTTATTGCCGTTGTGTTTTCTCACCTCATCGGGTCCTTACCGAGTTTATTGAGATGGGATTGCCTTCTCTACATTAGATTTTCCTGGTTGGATTTTCCTGTAATAAGTCTCAGAAGAATTTCTTAGAAAATTTTGCTCCGTGTAAAAATGTTTATCATAACCTGAATGAAAATTCAGAGGAAAGGATGTAAAGCTATTTTAATTTCATTTTATTTATTACAATACGTCCCTTGTAAAATATAACATATGTATTAGGAATTGAATTAAATTGTAAGAATTATTTAGGCTATTTTTAATTTTGATGTTAAGTTTCGTTTCTAATTATATATAATACTAGTTTCTATATACGAGTATACCCTGCAGCCTGTTAAGTGACAAAAAAATGTTAATCTGCTGTTAAAATGTTATCATCATACCTAAGTAAGATTTTACAACAATTTAAATGTCTTCAATTTAAAAAGTATTCTTCCTCTATACCTACAAACAAGCATAAACACCTACCTGTATATCTCTCCTTGGTTGTGGTAGCCGCGAAACAGGGTTAATCGCCATCGGCGCCGGCATCCGCGTAGGGGGTGGGACGTAGGGCCTAGGCACTGGGGGCGGTGGCGGGAGTCTCGACCCTTGCACTTGTATTGAAGGGTGCATTTGTATAGTCCCTTGCAATATATGTGGCACTGGCATGGATTGAACGGGCATTGCATGAGATTGCATCGTCATCCCTTGCACAACGGAAGAAGATCTTTGATTTTGGATAGGTTTAGGCACTTGGGTACGGGAAGGACCTGGGAGCACAGTGACTGACGGCATGAGGGGAGGTGGTCGGCGTTCTCTGGCTTGTTCCACCATGGCTAGGTGTTCTGAAGGGCGGATGAGGCGCGGTGGTATGGTGCGCGGGCGCGGCTCGGGGCGCACGGTCGGCCGCGGCGGGGGGCGCGCGCACGCCGCCCCGCCTCCGATTCATCTGTCATCGGTGCGCGCCAATCTGTGGAGAAAAAGATAGATATTATAAATAATTAGTTAAAATTAGATATAAGTAATTGTAAAGCACTAACACTGTTGCTTATTTTTAAAATAAATACATACTCTCAAGTAACCAGATTACATTCAAGAAAAGATCCTATAAGAATCCGTTCAAACAAAGAAATATACTAAAAAAAATAACTTTTATTTTAAGCCATGATATATACATATTTTGCGTTAATTTGAACCAATAAACATAACAACACGCATATAATTAATTATCTCTTTTTTGTCTAGAGAAAAGAAGAAATATTTATTTAGTCACGGTCTGTTGATATATATCTAGGTGAAATTTTATAAGGTTATTGTTCGTTTATATGATAATGCATTGAAAGTAGTTTTAAATAAGAATAGAAAAATAAAACATTGTATGCGAATATGATGTTACGATACATAAATTATATATTTTTCACTACAAAACAAGCGGAAGTATATGGCGCTGTTTTGATTTATTATTCCAATTCAATTATTCAAAAAATATTTATAATTGAATTTAAAATTCCTAAAGGACTTGTACAGAAGCAGTTCATAGACCTAATATATACATAAACTTGCTAGATTATCTCCAACCAATTTTCAGGGAAAAAGATCCCTCTTTCTTAATATATTATAAATAAGCAAAAGATTAAGCAAAGAAGATAAAATTTAAATCCACTATTTTAACTTTTTATTATGAGCGCCATCTATGTGAAAAGGCCATAACTAGATAGCGTGTAGGTTTACGTACAGCGCGCCGCCGGCGACACGGCGTCTGCGCTTACGCATGTACATTTTTCAAAAACCTTTTGTTCTCAATTTAAGAGCCGTTATAGCAGTCATTGTTCGAACTCACCATCTGTTAGTATTGCGAATTGTTTTTTATGAACAAAGGTAGGTAATTAATTTTTTACTGTTCCTACCTATTTAAACCAGATGTTTATTTGCTTCCGACTGTAAAATATTATGAAAGTTAACATTAAGTTAATTGTAATAACTATCAATAATAATGACCACAGTAACAATCAGGCATAATAAAATACAGGAAATATATGAACAGTTTTATCGCTTATATTTTGAAATTCTTTACTTTTATCGCCATCTGTCGGGGTTTAAGTAAACTTTTTATGTTGCCATAAAAATATTTGAAGTTCACAAAAATCAACTGTAATTATCTATGGAACGTACTATATCTTATTGTATTTAAAACAGTTAGTATTTCAATTAATATAAAATTGCTGCTTCTTAATATTGTCATCCATTCGAGTTTCCTTGAAATGAGTGAAATGATTGATCAATATTACACGAAGTTTGGCGCATTGTGATTAACGTTATTAAAATTTTACTGCCTTTCCACATAACTTTGAAAAATAATTATTTTGCTTTTAAAAACAGAGTGCAATGTCTTAAGTAATATGCATTTTGAATAATAAAACAAACAAATTAAAAGGTCTAATCAATCGTAGCGTTTAATATTTCTAATGTATACGATTTACGAAATAGGTTTTCTTTATTAAATCAAAAAAAAATCGCACGACGACGACGACGGTGAATAAAAATAGTCAATGCAAAAAATAATCTGCAACGTATAGAACATTATCTCACTACTTAAGCACACAAACAACAAAAGATATTTATTTTACTACAGCTATATATTACTCACATCTGTTTAAAAATTATGCTATATGTACAATATTTATTGAATTATTATTTAAATTAAATTATTGAACAAAAGCTTAAAAAGACTTACATGACGTGACTCCGCTCAAACCTAATCTTAGACAGTTACAACAATACACTTTGCGAGTCCCATGGACAGTTAACCAACAAGGGAACCTTGTAGAATAAGGTTCACTCCAACAAACTGCACACAAAGCCTTTATTTATCGTATCTCTGGCTCAGAACCGTGTTTACCGTCAGTAAATGCGTGTAAGCAACAATTTATTTGTCGATAAGCGTTTTCAATTTACACAATACACTGATAATTTTAGAGTGCCTACCTACTGCACTTGCAACGTTTGTTCCGATAGTCAGTTTCTATGGGGACGCTTTTCCCTCCAAAATAAACGCATGCGCGATGCTCTTTAAAGTATACGTATGGGATATTTGATTATGCAATATATACTTTGTGAAGTGGTAACAGAAGTTGGTTTTGTTGGTTATTCGGTGTTGGGGTCGCGTGTCTTACCCCACACCACTCGCTTCATGATGATAGCCTGCAGAGGCAATTTTCCTATAGATTGTATATCTTCACGTTGACTACGTGTAAGGGTAATTGTGGGGGAACCTTCACTCGTTTCCTTCTTGAAACGAGATCTGTTTTTGTATTCAATTAAACAAAGGTTTTGATGTTAAAACTTTAATACTTACCTAAGGTGAAAAATAAATATTTTAACTTATTATATTTTAAAAAAGTATACATAATATTGCAGAATTTTAGTATTAATTATTTTAATTCATTCATTAATGATTTCTAAATACTAAGAAAAAATTATATAAACGGAAAGGATCCTCGTGGCGAAGCAATTAATTGGATAGATAGTATAATAGAAGTTTAATACAGTAATAAATTATCTGTTAAAGGGATTAAATTAAAACGAATGCTGCTATTAAGCCGGTTTCTCTTGATAAGAAGGAAGCAACATCAAAGTGATCAAAGATAGTATAACCTCATACATTTTAATGAGATTAGAAGCTAAGGCCCAAGGGGTTGTAAAACAAAATGGTTTCTTCTCTTTTAAAATCTACCCCCGGCTCTGATCGATATAAGAATGTTTAATATAATCAAAAGTTAACAGCAAACAATAAAAATAGTTTAATTAGAGTTTAAAGTTAGTTTTATATTTTTTTATGGAAAAGACAAGAGAAAACAAACGTATGGGACACAAGTCATTAATGCCGTCCACAAGCCAGTGTAACACCAGAGGAACTACAGGTGGAATTAAAGTGGATATAGGCGCGGTTTTTGAACTGAATTGGGAATCGAACCTACTACTTGTCGTGTTTACCCCTGCGCAACGACTGGCCTCAATTATATTTCTGTGAGTAAAATAACTTTCATTGTAACAAGAAATTACAAGATTACGCCAATTATAAAGGATTTCAATTACAGCATGTTCCTAGGTACCCACAGCTCCACTCTGTAATAGCAGAACGATTACCTGCTTCACATATTTTCTAGATTAGCGGTTAGCTCTTTTATAATTATAGTATTTACTATTAAGCTCCTACTGCGATGGCACAATTACAGCACTCGTTCTCTTTGTCTTGTTGCAATTAGAAGAAATTGGTCAGTTTTTCAAAATAGCGGCTTTTGAATTCCATCTCTGAAGATGCAATGTTTTGAATTCGGGCGGAGAACGGAGAAACTTGACACTAGATTCTCTTTCTGGTATATGCAGAATAAAACGTGCTTAGCTTTTGAGCTTACCTACCTAAGGTATCAGAAGTCAAGTTCGTTAAATCGTTAAACATTTTTTTCATCTTCGACTTTGATCATATTAACTAACGCTTGAAGCACCTGCTTTTTAGAAAAAAACTTGTCGATACCATTTTTTATCAGTAATAGTCGGACAAAGGACCAAAAATTATCAAAAATACTAATTAACACTAAATTCCATATGATTCATAAAAAATACAATAAATTCACTTAATGCAAATAAAAGAATAAAAACGTATACGTGTGTAAAGGTATATTTACACATTTTTTGTTTAAAAATGATCATTATTTATTTTAAGATGCATGAAGATAGCAAATGCACACTGCATTTATTTATTTACACGTCGCACGCACGGTTTCAGTGAAACCGATGCGGTGTTTGGATACCTATACCTAGGTACGCGCGTACGTCGCCTCGTAATGTGGGGTGGAAGTAGGGTGGCCAAACTCTACTTTTAATATATTTTAACTATTAAATATATATATATATGTATAAAATGAAATCATATTCACGCTGTATCCCGCACACAGCAGGGTAGGCAGAGGGAACATCGTGTTAAGACAATCCGTTCCCCTCTTTCCGCCCAAAATCTGGAGGCATTACGTGTTGAGTGGCGAAACTCAACCCCGCGCTTTGCCTCGACACCAGAGCGTAGAAATGAATTCTACTATATTATATTTTATTTTTTTCATAATATCTAGATACACATATAATAACATTTTTACAATTTTATTGAATTCGGAAGAAAAACGATTATCTTCTAATCAAAAATTTAAATAATAAACTGAACCTAAATATTGTCTTAAAATTTAACTCAGTTATTTATTACCTTAATTAGGTAATTATTACCTAAACAAGCACAATATAACCCGTATCATAGTATGTAGGACATACACGAGTCCAATGAATATTTTACCTTGCGTGCCACAGATCAGCAAGCATTGGCCATTAATAATTATCATCATACTCAAAGTCCCGTATGGACGTAGGTACCTACTGCAGTCGCGTGCCAAACTAGTAATTGCTGTAGGCGGTCGAGTAATAATATCTGACTGACAGACGAATGACACTTCGATCTAAAAATAAATGAANGTACTTATC
>HE671297.1:10400-22639 GCA_000313835.2 Heliconius melpomene melpomene | reverse complement strand
TTTTAATAACAACCGTCGCTATGCGACCGTTGCTAAGCAACGATTTGCAAAAGTTTGTTGTTAGAAAACGTCACCAAAAATGAGCTTGCTTAACGCATCTCTTTATTGAAAACTGAAAATATTTAATAAATATTCGTATAGTACAAGCGGGCGTAGCCGCGTTCGGGTCCACTAGTATAATTATAATAAACCTTATTTATTATTCCTAATTACATACTAAACTAACATAAGCAAATCGATATCTTACGAGATTTCGTAATCACAACAGACTGAACGAACAGTAAGACTGGAACAAAAAAGAAACAAACCATTTATTAACACGTGCAAATTCTATGAGTAGTGTTACCAAATATGGCAGATAATCGTATAGCGTTCTTCTTAATCATTCAATATTTTTATGGCTGTCTGAGCATTGCATTCCTAGCATAGAATACTAGTGTACTAGAATATTACTTGAAGGTAAGCTGCTATAGATTTTACGAATTCTTGCAATATTTATACCGATTAAGCTTATAAAGCTTTAAATATAAGGGAAATAAAGGTAAAATCTTGACATAAAAATGATTTTTCAAAATATAAAGTTTCTATCAAATTTAATACAATTAAAAGTAACTAATGTTATTGTAGGTATTTGTAATTTCTTACGGAAAGATAGCTTTAGACTTAAATAAAGTTATGCTATGTAGAAGACGTGTATATGAGACTAGCGACCCTTTTGCGGCTTCGCCCGCTTTTACTACTGGATTATTCATATAATGTATGTTTGCAAAGCACTTAAGATAATGTGAAAATTAATTAAACTCTAATGCAACCCGCATTTTCGTTGTTTCAATAAGGATTTTCCAATTGTTTTACACAGCAAGGATTTTTTAGTAGGTACCGTAATTTTAAATCTGTGCTACTAATCTTTTCAAGTACTTATTAAAATATATTTAAATTACTATTTTTAGATAGTTGAATGACATTAAATAATACATTCAACTCGAATTATCCAATACGTGCAAACGCATCTAAATCTTCGTTGCTATAAAGGCAGGCGGGTTTTTTTTTCGAGCTTGTGGTTAATGCTGAAGAGGGTATTCTGTCTCTGATGAAAAGCAAGCACTACGTGGCTGCCTGTGACGAAAATTAAATAGAATGCATCGGCCGGGAATTGAACCCGGGCTGCCCGCGTGGCAGGCGAGCATTCTACCACTGAACCACCGATGCGTGTAAGGCAGGCGGGCGCGGCGGACTCGCTTGTATAAGCATAACGTCGCGAGGCGCGTTTCGCAGCAAGGATTTTTTGATATTGTAACAACTTCTAAAGTACTTATGAAAATGAAAAACAGAAAAGACAGTTTTGATCTACATTAAATGGCCAACGTAACTAATATACTTATTTATATGCTGAGAGTAAGGGATAAGTGAAACTTGACTCGATACAGTTGATGTGTGAACGGCGTGATGTGTCAATAATTAAATGCGTTTTTTTCTAAAACTATTCGCAATTTCTAAATAGTTTAAAAAGCAAATTTTATCTTCGTTTAACGTAGAAATTTAATAAAGTATTTTAAAGGATAAGGATTAATACCATTATGGAAAAATATCCCTCACAATAAAAAATATAATGAAATTACTATTATTAGACAGAAATATGATCACTACACGTTATTCTTAAAAGATACGAATATGCCATCGCGGACTTTTTTGTAGATCTTATTAAGAGGAACAATACTCCAGTACATTTTTTTCATGTAGTATTTACCATTAAAGCAGCGCATGCGCCAAAGTGTCTCAGCGGGTAGGACTTTATACACATTTATCGTATTTATGTTAATTTACATAAGAATGTACAAATAATAAACTATATATATAAACCTTCCCTGAGAAATACTCGACCTAATGGTGAAAACCGCATCCAAATCCGTTGGGTGGTTTAGAAGAAGAAGAAGAGTTAGAAAGTTCAGACAGACACAAAAAGCGACTTTGTTTTATAAGATATAGGATAGGATAGGTAGGATAGGATGACATCATAAGATTTTTATAATAATAGTAGTTAGTAGGTATAACAAATATATTAATAGTTAGGTAGGATTAGGTAGATCTATTTCCTGCTGGAATTAATTTATTTATTCATACCCTCAAAATTTCATTTTTTATTTGAGTAGACTAGATAACTTTGTCATGTGAGACAGTTATGAATTTATTTTTAAACTATTTCCATTGACTTTTAGCAGTTTGATTGGTAAGACGTGACCACGATATGTGAGGAATACATGCATACATATATTATATATTATTTCTCTAGAGAGTCAAAGTAATTTAGTATAACGCACTTTATTAAATTTAAATATTCTTTAACTAAGTTTAAATAGTAAAAATACGAGAACCTGCAACTATCGATTTCAGTCAGCCACATTTCACGACCGCGTCACTAAGACCGCTAATTCTGACTATACATTAATATTCATAAATCTCAGTCCACCGGTTATGTGATAAAAATCTAGACGTGAGTCAGGTCACCTGCACGACCAACATTTAATGCAGTCGAGTTTTTTGTTGAAATAAAAATAAAATTTTAATGGTAAATGTATTTTAAAGTCATTAAAGTAATATGGCACAAACACTGCAGTAGTAAAGAAAATTAAAAATGTCGACGATTCATACAAAAACAACACGAAGACTTAAATAGAATTACGCCAAACGTTTTGTGAGAAATATAAACAATATATAATTATAATAATAGCTTTACTCGCATAAAAGCACAATATAATTGAAATAGAAAAAGCTGGTTATATAAGTATGATGACACTAAAGTAAATCATTTTATAATATTTTTAATTTTATAGGTAAGTATTTAATATCATTTTTCCTTTCGCCTACCTTAATATGTGAGAATAAGTGTAAAGTTGCAGATATGTGACAAAATTTAATAATATAAGTCGTTATTTAACGATATTCGAGTAACATTAACGTAAATATTGTTATTTAAAAATAGTTTATAAGCTGACTGATATCACAAAAACTCTTTTGTTTAGTTCCATTTCAACTTTGAGCAAGTTTTTGTAAGTGCTTTGTTGCAAAACGACTAAGTCAATGAAAATCGTGACACTTTTCTTTTTTTGTTAATACTTTAATATATTTAAAGTAAATAATAAACTAGTTTGATTTACTAAGTTAACCTTGGTGAAGCCAATTTATGAGAATATTAAAAAATATATATATTTAACACTAAACAATCTTTACATAATTATCATTAAGAATATTCGTCAGGAAGCAAGCTTTTCTATCAACAGTATTCAAACTACAAAATATCACCTATTACCAAAACCACATTTAATAAATAAAAACAAATAGAAATAAAAATAAACAAATATAAAACAAATGACATACAAGTTAAAGTAAAATCTCATGTCATTGTTCACACAAACTTGCCACACAAGTCACAACATAATCGTTGTTTATTGTTTACTTTATGAAACGAAGTACAATTCACGTTCGAGATGTTATTTTATCGAATACCGTTGAAATATTATTTACGTGTTACGTGTTACGTTTTACGGCGCAACTAATACAAATATTTGTGTGCTTAGTGCTGCTAGTTGGTGATTTTCATGTTTAGCACAATTTAATAGTCGTTAGAGTCAAAGTTTAAAGCCAAAAGATAATTGTGAAAAAATCGGCGTAAATCTTCTTGTTATCGGTTATTAAAATACTAATAACACATAGAAAGAAAACAGAGAAAGTGATTATGTTAGAATCGTTTCATGGGGCCATTTCCTAGGGGGTTCAACCACGGAATGGAGGAATGTTTCGGAACGTTAGTGGACATAACTCATCATTTTATTCTCTATGGTGATCCCTCAAATACTAGTGAAGTGTATAATAAAAAAGAGCACTCGTTGCTACATAACATTAAATATTTGCCTCTACAAGCCTTATCCAATCATCACTAACCACTTAACCCGCATCTCGTACAACACACATATTTATACTTATCATTACCAAGTTCAAGAATTAAGCTACCGTACGTTGGCTTGGGTTTACGGCCGTTATACAAATATTTGTATACACAGTGGCAATTTTATCACCTGTGAGTTGCGACTCACGCTCGAGTGTTCCTTTGATTGAGTTCAGCGATGTCACGAGTCAATATTGATATAAACTGCAGTGTTAGACGCCGAGGTTAATTTCAATAGTAAACATAAAAGGCATCTCGGTTTTATTATTAAAGATTCGTTCTATATTTAGGATTTTTTATGAATCCTTTCATACACCATTCAGGATTTTTCACATAACTAAAGTGATTCAATATTGGTCAATTGAATATTGTCAAAAGTGTCTATTGTTTTCCTTAAATCGCGTTTAACGGAATTAATCTAACAAGAATGATGAAAAAAGGTAAAAAGCAAATTTTACCATTCTTCATCATTCTTCACTCCTATCCTCTCCTCTCTTCTCTTTCATTTCATCCTTCATACCGTACCGTCACTAACGTAGTATGTCGTTGACTCATAACAATGATTTGTTTCATTCTCTCAAAGAGAAATTACTAAATTCAAGTACCAATTTGGGGTCATACAAAATAATGAAGCTGACGATCAAACAAATTATGAGTGTTTGAAAAGTATGAGCGCAATGATATTTACGTCTGTCCACTGAACACAATAATATACATATTTTACAACAGAAATAGCATGAAGTACTTTTTTTTTATTTTTTGCATAATATATGCTCATCACTCTATTTTTTTATGTGTATAAAAAAAACGATAAAATTATAAACTAACAAAATTTTTAATCTCAGGTACCTATACTCTAATTTTTGCCCATCACTACGAATTTATTATAAGTTGTTTATCTTTAAAATTAAATATTATAACACAAAATAATTCCAAAATACAAATTTATAGATTTTTTATAAGTCGATGTATACCATTTCTAATATTATAATATTAACGTAGAATAATTACGTAGGTGTAGACATAATTTTGGTTAATAACCCAGTGTCCTTCAGCCGGATCAAAAAGCGCACAGAACAAAGCAGATACACACTCATATAATATTTATTTCATGTCACGTGCGCATGTTTGTGAGATAAACATCTAATTTAACTGATGATTAGGACATATAGCATTTTTGGTTTTAAATAACATGTTTTGTTTTTAGTAGCGCAGTTGAATTATTGATTACAGATACACAGATTACAATTCGATTTAGTAATATTGAATTGTTGATACTTAATTTTCCCTATTTTACAGCTCAAAAGCTCATCTAATTTATCCAAAGTTTTTAAATTTATTTTGTTAGAACGGGGACGGTACCAATGTAAATATTTGTCCTGTACAGACTTAACGGAGACATAAGAAATACAATTTTAATTGATTTTATATGAACTTTTTAATAAAATTGTAAATATAATATAATATTTTAGAAAAAAATAAATTAATCCGTAATATTTATTTTACATTTAAATAATGGCAACCCTAGTCAAACTAACTGGAGCAACAAAAGTATTCATAAGTGCGTAATGGCAACTCGTTAACTGAGTTTAAAAAAGCGTTCTTTGTACTTCGGTCTCGCTACTATTGCTCAAATATTTATCTCGACGGTGATCTCTATTAAGCACTATTGAAAACATTGACTTGTATAGAAAGGAATATTCATGTTTTTTAAAAAGCCTAATTTGCTTGTCGCGCTGAAGTGTCTCTATTAGTTTAATGGAGTAAAGCAAGTTATTTATTTTGTTACATCGAATCGATCTACGTTTTTTTTATTATTGCTTTTACATTACAGTCAGTGGTAGTGTTTACGAATATACTAGATATCTATTTAAGATTATATAAAATAATACGATATAAGTATATAGATAAGGCCATTCTAGGCGCAGGAGCACAAGCGTGCAACTCTAAACGTAACAAGTTGTGGGTTCGATTCCTACTCGAAATATTTAATTTCTTCGCTCTGGCAACTAGGCAAAGTGCGGCGTTGAGCTTCGTCATTCACATCACGTCATACCTTAAAAATTCGGATGAAAATGAGAAACAGAAGTGTCTTAATAGGAACACAACTGGTTTATTTTACATTTATATCCAATTTTAGATGACAACACCTAATAAGTGCCATGTTTACATTTAGCTATACTTTATGAGGCATAAAATAAATAATATCTAATAGCGACAAACACCGCTTCTATTGTAATACATCAAGTAATATGATTTAACAGGTGATAAAGTTAGTACGACTATACTATTCATCAGTTGTTATTACTGTAGTTGTAGATAATCTATTTACTACTTCTACTCTATCATATTGTACGGATATTACTACTTTTATAGCTTTAAAAAAGGTAGAGACAGAAAGAGCGTATTGTTAAGTCACTTCACTCTGCTCTTTTCATATTTTTAATGCAGACTCCAATAATGTATATAAATGCAATAGTGTAGATTCGATTCCTACTCGCGAGAATGAATTATTTATTTTGATGTTAATTTTAACTTAAAATCCAACAAAATAAAAATTTGGCAGAGTAAGACACGTTGCTTTACTTAGAATTGGCGATTCGTCTATAAGCGCTTGAACAACAAAGTTTCTCTACTATGTAACCAGTAAACAATGACAATCGATGAATCTTTGGCACTATTTCAATTTAGTCACACAACGGCAAGTTTGAGCTGTGCTAATTATACCTTAATTATTATTAAAAATATTCTAATGTGAAGTAAGCGTTGTTAAAACTACGTATTAAACGTATTATTAGGAAATATTCTCCAAAGAAGTTACCACTTCTTGTAATTAAACAACAATATTGTAATTAAAAATGCTACTAAAACTATAGACTAAGTCATTTCATTATATAGCCGACTGACTTTTAAATTTCAATATAGATTTTTAATAAGAGAAATTTTATAAATTCCGAAATATTTTCTTTTTAAACATTTAACACAAACACACAGTGAGATTACCTTTGCCTTAAATGCAAAACGCAGTAAATGAACAAAAAATAAATATGTTGCTATCGTAACTTATGCCAGTTGTACTCACGACTACCAACTCACATGCAAGTTCACTCGTGAACATTAGCTGTATCCAGCCAACATTGCGAGATAAATTCTTAAAGCATCAATCAAAACGTCAAAGTAAATGCGTTAAATGTATAAAAAAACTAAATAGAACAAGTCTAAGCCATATTGTAGAGGTCAGATACAAAGGTTATTCTAGTCGGCCATTCGTTAAAACAAAACTACGTATAAATATAGTCATAGAGATGCCAAACATCTAGTCATTTTAGATACTAATTAATCACACTTACTATACCTATGTGATTATTATATAAAAGTTTAACAGAATTTAATATTAGAATAGCTTAAAATATCTTTTATTTAAAATAATTCATATATTATTTGTCATTAGTTATAATGAAAATATTCAACACGCAAAGCCTCCATAATTCGGCACAAAGTGGGGAACGGAGTGTCTTAACACAAGGTTCCCTCTGTGTGCGGGATACAGCGTGAAGCTGTATAACATAAATGTTTTATAATATTTTACATTTTATTTTTCAAGTTAATATACGCTTATCGTTGACTATTTGAAGCTACACTTTGCTTATACTTGCTTTACGTATATCTTATCATTTCGTGTAACAATGACCACGAGTGTACTAGGGCTCAAAGATCATCACAGATAATAAAATTTCCCAAAAGGGAAATTGGTATAACTACTTCCACTAAGTTTCTTTTTTTAGTTTATATATATTTTTTACATAGAACAAGCTATGAAAATCAAAGTAATACGTTTAATAAATATTTTTTTATTGTTTTCAAGGAAACTGATTATAAAATAATCTATTAGTATAGATATATTCTATGTATACTTAGCGTTATATTCTCATTAGATGATGCAGAACTCTAAACAGACTGACTGCTGATTCTAACCTGAAATAAAATAGACCAGAAATTAGTATTAAATTAAATACGTTCAAAGTGAAATTCAATCTTAATGAAGACTAATATTATTTTATAACACAAAATCGGCTAAACCATTCAACAGGTATGTGTACATATTTATTTTTAGGATTTAGTAATTATTCGTGGCTGCCCCTAATTATAGAATATCACATATATAAATGTACATTCCACGTCGATCAGCGATCAGTTACAATTTTATTATAATATATGTTAAAAAAATTAAAATAAAATATAAATAAATAAATCGATCAACAGATTACCCAACTAACCCTAAGGACAGATTACGACATAATCCAATCATAACAAGAGTTAAGACGCAGTTGGTACCTACATTATAACAACAGTTATTTGGCAACTACAAACAACAATTGTTGTTAGTTCTGGGGCATTCCATCACGCGTAGACCCGAAGCGTTTCGTACGCGACTTTGACAGCCAAATGACGAAAACACCTCGATTCTAAGCCTTTAAAGTATTGGCTGGTTATTGTTAGCCCTTTGTCGGGGCTTTTGTTAAATATAGTTTTTTTATACTTCTTTTGTATGTAGCTTAAAAGTCACGATTCTATTGCGGATAAGTGGGTGACAATAGTGTTTTTTGAACGCAATTTTAGATATTAATAAGATTTATTTATTATTATTTTTGTTTTTTAATGCAATATGCATTGTGGTATTGAAATTTAGTTTTTGCTACGTTATATTTTCTAATAATTTTTCCCTATAGAATATTATTTCTCTACGGAACGAATCAAAATATGATTATAATATCACGAATTCCCAATCAAACTAGTACACAAATTGCTACACCGCAGCAAATATATGTAGATTGTCCGGAAATTGCAGGGCATTTGAGCAAAACCTCTCAATTCTGCCAGGGACAGCTGAGCGGGAACAGTCACCGGAGACAACAGCCTCAGGTGATAAAACCGTTGTTTTCAATGAGGTTAGAAGATAAAATAATATTATATTAAATGAAAATTAGAGCATACACCAGTTAAGACTTTATAAAAAAAATGCTTATTAAAAATATCAAAACAAATTACAAATATTTATCGCCAACTAAATCTTTGTCATTATATGTTTTGAGAGACGCTGTCAATTAAACAGTGTGACAGACGAACTAAAAATGTGATAACGGTACCGAGCAGCCATTGGCTGAACGCAGAAAAAACTGACGTATAATAACCGTACCGTAAGAAATGGTACGTAAACGTCAGCTTCACAATAAAACCAAAGCCAGCTATCAAGAGGCGATGCGACGTGCGTTCATTATAATTTATTGACCGAACGTGCGGGACAAAGCGAATAGGAAAAAAAATAAAATAGTCGATTAACGAAATATTGTCAAATAAACTTATAGCGATTGTATAAGATTTTCAAATACATCAGTGGTAGGTAATCTATATATATAAAATCAAAAGGTCACTCACTCATCACGAAATCTCAGAAACTACATGTGCTAGGAATCTCAAATTTTGCATAGGAGTTACTTATAGGACGTAGGTGCTCGCTAAGACGGGAATTTGCAATATTCGACTTCTATCTATATATATAAAATCAAAAGGTCACTCACTCATCACGAAATCTCAGAAACTACATGTGCTAGGAATCTCAAATTTTGCATAGGAGTTATTTATAGGACGTAGGTGCTCGCTAAGACGGGAATTTGCAATATTCTACTTCTAAGGGGTTGTTTTTGGGGTTGAAAGTTTGTATGAAACTTCGCACTTATAGGACGTAGGTAATCATGGAGACAGAAATTAATAATAACGTAGTTCACGCAGGCGAAGCCGCAGGCGGGCCGCTAGTAAACAATCATTGTGTAATGAATTAGGTTCATATTTACGATTTTATGCATATTTTCGTTCTTAGTACTATATAATCATGAGTTTCATACAAAAACAATATAATTTAACTTTTAAATTCAATTTCCATATAATATCAAATATCAAGACTTTCGGTCTAAAATAATAAATCATAGTAGGTTATAGTTGAAATAGAATAGTTGATAAGTAAAAAAATACAAACATATCAGCAAAATTAAAAACTAGTAGCCAGTTCCTATATAAAAATAATTAACGAACACAATTTCTTGAAGCATCCGTAAAATTGTAGTTAATAAAATAAAATAAAATAAAAAAAAAAACATATATCCAAGAGAACGTGTATTTCTACGAAGACGCCACCTGTCAAAATGTCTGATGTCATTGCACGGCTTTGAAGATCACTTGTAATTTAATTGTCAACTTTGAAAAAAATATTAAGTGGCCTCTTCTAGTACTCTGCTACTACACGTGGGTGGAACGGAAATAGTTGGCAGAGCCAGACACTTGGATGTCGGTGTAGGTGAATATATGCCGGCCCAATATCGTTTTTCTTTGCTTCACGCTGTTTTGTAGGGAACTTAGTGTTAATACACTTCGTTCTCCATTTTTCGTTCAATTTTCCAGACAGTGCGTCAATTTGCCAATTTATTGATTATAAAGTGGTTTTGTAAAATATAATAAGAGATTGATCTCTTCGTTGCCACGAGTGCAGGTTCTAACCCCATTCGAGAGGACAGTATCTATATATATAAAATCGAAAGGTCACTCACTCATCACGAAATCTCAGAAACTACATGTGCTAGGAATCTCAAATTTTGTATAGGAGTTAGTTATAGGACGTAGGTGCTCGCTAAGACGGGAATTTGTAATATTCGACTTCTAAGGGGTTGTTTTGGGGGTTGAAAGTTTGTATGAAACTTCGTTACTAATGACATTTGTCTTTGTCATTCGTTACTAAATGCTAGGAGTCTCAAATTTTGCGTCACGTCACTAGGACGTAGCCATGGAGACATAAATTAATAATAACATAGTTCACGCGGGTGAAACCGCGAGCGGGCCGCTAGTAATCTATATATATAAAAGGACTTGTCCTCACTGACTGAGGTAAGACGCACGCACAGCCGTAACCGGCGATGATAGAAACGTGAAATTTGGACAGATGTTTACTTTCGTAATCTGGACATCCACTAAGAAGGGATTTTGAAAAATTTCAATCCTAAAGGGGAGAAATAGGGGTTGAAAGTTTGTATGGAAAAAAAATTTAATCGGCACCGATTTTTATAAAATTTGAAATTTGGATTTTTAAAAGCATTTAATTGAATACGTGTTTCATCGTTTTGTAGAATTCTCTCCCTAAGGGTGCAAATAAGGGGTTGAAAGTTTGTATGGAAACATCTTTAAATCGCCACCGATTATTATAAAATTTGAAATTTAGACTCTTAAAAATATTTAATTGAACATGTGTTTCATGATTTTTTAGAATTCACCCCTAAATACGCAAGCGAAGCTGCGCGCGTCCGCTAGTCTATATATATAAAAGGACTTGTCCTCACTGACTGAGGTAAGACGCACGCACAGCCTTAACCGCTGATGGTAGAAACGTTAAATATGGACAAAAGTTTACTTTCGTAATCTGGACGTCCACTAAGAAGGGATTTTGAAAAATTTTAACCCTAAAGGGGTGAAATAGGGGTTCAAAGTTTGTACGGAAAAAAATTTAAATCAGCACCGATTTTAATAAAATTTGAAATTTAGATTTTTAAAAGTATTTAATTGAATACGTGTTTCATCGTTTTCTAGAATTCTCCCCCTAAGGGTGTAAATAAGGGGTTGAAAGTTTATATAGGTTTTTTTTAAATCGTCACCAATTTTCATAAAATTTGAAATTCAGACTCTTAAACGTATATAATTAAACACATGTTTCATGGTTTTCTAGAATTCACCCCCTAAGGGTGCAAATAAGGAGTTGAAAGTTTGTATGGAAAAATCTTTAAATCGCCACCGATTTTTATAAAGTTTCAAATTTAAACTTAAAAATATTTCATTGAACACATGTTTCATGGGTTATTAGAATTCACCCTTAAATACGTAAGCGAAGCAGCGCGCGTCCGCTAGTGTATAATAATATACAAGTTTTTCGCTACCTAACCCAGAATTGTCGAATGCTGATTATTTAATGTTCAAAATTTAGAATTATGGACTTAAATTATTTATTAATTTTGCTCCAATATAATTTATTCGTAAGTTTCTTGTCACAAATATATTGCAATATCCGTTTTCATTCTTTCAATAATAATCGGCCTTCGTAGTTGTGAACCTTAGCAATATATATCTAAATAATATTTACTTTCTATCGCAAAGTGTCCATTTAAATTTACATGCGTCAAAAAGTTATATGTTTTGCTGTTGCAGGACTCTATTTTATTTAAACAATTACATCAATTTCTTAATCACAAAACGAAAA
>HE671297.1:0-10300 GCA_000313835.2 Heliconius melpomene melpomene | reverse complement strand
AAATAAAGTAATTAATTAACAATACCATACCAGCAAGTGTGTGGGCTGTAGTTAATTAAAGGATACGATAGCAACCGTGAGAACTGTGCATATCCAAACTGTCCCTGACCTTGACTCGATACACCGTTTAAATCTGGTAGCTAGAGACGTGCTTGTAATGTCGATATTATTGTGTTATAAAATATTAATTGGTTTATAAAATCGCTTTATTCAAATTAAATAATTATATTACAATCATAAAATGTTTTTATAATATTCATTCGGGAAAGTGGATCAAGGACAATTCTTAAGGGACCTTCATATTTATACTTTTTATTTAGCATCTCGAATCAAGAAGAGTTAAGTAAGCAAATGACTAATAATTTACCTGTAAAATAAATGGCAAACAAATATATTGTCTGTAGAGTCTGTCTGTCTGTAGAGTCTATTTTACCAATAAAACCAGCAACGTATCTAGTCAATAACGCCATTATAATAATGAAATTACATGTCACATATTTTTAACATATAAAAGACAGTGTCGCATCACTACATAAACAGGTAAAATTTAAATTATCAAAACTGGATCACAAATTCGAGTCAAAATAAATAAAAAAAGAACCAAAACGTTGCCAGGAATTGTGTAAGGCTTCAAGCGAATTCAACGGGAAAGTTACCCTGCGGTTAGTACCACACTTTTATAAGGTCGTTGCCACGACATTAATTAGTCATACTTTTCTCCTCTTCCAACTTTCGCAGTTGTTTCTTATACCTTCATTCTATTTACCTCATATATCAGAGTAGGCAGAGAAAACATGGTGTGAGGACATTCCGTCCCCTACTTTCCGCTGATGTTTCGTAGCATTGCGTGTTGAGTGGCGGAAGTAATTTATTTCCCGAATGGGAATCAAACCCAAATTTAACGCGTGACAGTTACACATTTGTGCCATTGCGCTACGACGGCCACAAAGTTGTTTCTTTCACAGTAGTGTCGTTGTTTCTTATCTCCTGCCATTTATTATGTAGGTATAAAAAAAGATAAAGTGACAAAGGGCTCTTATAATAACATATATCATGTGATAACTAATAAAATATTGGAGTTCCGGTCAAAAACCTTAATTGAATCGTACTATTTATTTAAAAACTACCTCAGATGGAGAGGGAGCCATGCTTATTTAATTTATTTATATCATGGTACGAAATTGGATTTTACTTACAAGTCTTTTGTTTTAGTATACGAAACATATACTTAAAAAAGAATATACTTTTATCACTTTTATTTATTAAACATAATAATGTTGTAACATCGATATATTACATCTTTGCACTAATTAAAAACTAATTACTTTTCATAAAGCAAAGCGAAGATGGACTACTAACGTGATAAAATTTTTAATTTAGGTAAAAATCAAACCCACACACCTTCAAATAAGTAGTCAATCTCCAACCACTACACTAACAATATTAATATAATATTTGAAACGAGAAGACAAATTGAAATAAATATAAATTACTTTCATGTTGCATTCAAAACAAAATTCATTAACTCAACGCTACGCATACTAATAACATTTTTATACGGACCTCACGTACGACATTTACATACAAACATTAATTATTGTTAATTTTAAGACAATCAATTGTTAATGCGTTTTTTATTTATTCATAGCATTAAGGGATTAATGTTTATTCAAGAATGTTAAAGTTTTATTTGTTAATGATAGTAAAACAATATAAATAACGACAGCAACGTAAGTATCATTAGAGCAATCGACGCTTAATGAATGGAATTTAATATTCTGTAGATAAAATATATTTATTTGTTACTCTAAAAGGTTTATGCATAAATTTTGCATTGTGTGTTTGTTTGGTTGTACGCCCTAATCTCAGAAACTACAATTTCGAATTGAAATAAAGAGATCAAGAGAATTCGATTTTCTATTGTTAATAACTGTACATAAAGAAGTTGTACTATAGATGTATGAGAACAATGTTAGTACACAACTGGATTGGTACGGCCGAACGTTCGATTTGTTGTCACATTGTGACGTCAATTGGCAAAAGTTCTCCTGTTGCGTAAAGTTAAGCTAAAAAAGGAATCGTAGAAGATAACACGCTCAAAGATTAAAGGCCTACAATTAATAATTTAACGTATATTCAACAAATTTCGAGAAAAACGCAAGCTGATGTTTTGCAGATTGCTAAGAATTAAAACAAGCTTTCCAAGACACAACAAAAATCAAAAGTCTTGTTCAGAGAAACTGTATAATAAAATAATAAACAAGACGTCAGTTTTCTGAGCTTGATTAGAGGCGACGACAGGAAAATTATTTAGTTTTACTTAAAATTGATGATTTCCTCTAATATATGCATTAAAATATTATAAAGCTATATTTTATATTATAAAATTGAAATGTATGTTTGGTTGAACGCATTTACCTCAGGAACCGCGGGTCCAAGTTAAAAAAATATTTTTGCTAAAAATACTCCTATTTTTTATTACCTGCGTTCAGCTTCAGAGTTACCTTGCACACCTAGAATGTATCCATCATATCATACATAACTGTTACGTAGTTTCACTTTATCACAGGGGCGAAGCCGCAGGTTAAAGCCAGTGTTTAATATAAGCTTAAAATAACTGCGTTATTACCAAAATTATTAAAAGTAATTACACCACCTCAATTAATTTTGGGAAACGTACTTATTGCAAAAATATAAATGTTACAAGAATTAAGAAACCTTTGGAATAAGTAATGTGATCAACAGCTAACAACCCGCCAACGGCACATACGAATTCAAAGTTTTTAAATTTTCTACTTGGGTATAAATTTTGTTTTAATATAATTAGCTTGGCATTATACAAAGTTGTGACCCTCAGAACATAATGTCTCGAATTCGGACGGAAAATGGAGAAAGGAATGTTTTAGCACAAAGTTCTCTCCACCTTCACTGCTGATGGGATAAGCCATGTAGCCGAGAAACAGACCCTTTATGTTCATATATCCTAATAATAGTGTCATCCGTACAACTATTGTTTACATTAAGTCTGTTTATATTAACTCTTTCATACATTTCCAATCTGCAGTTATAAAAATAACTCAAAGAACACAACGGTAATAAAATAAACATACTAATGCTCATTCACATTTTAAACTTCTTTCAAAAACATTATAATTGATGATTATTACACTTCTCGCAATCGCGTAACGCGATACACTCGCTTCAGTTCTATATCGATTACAAATGGAGTTTCTTGTAAATGTTATTTTTAAAATAACATTTAAACATTAAACCTCCGTATGAAATATCATCGAAAGGTCATGTATACGTGCTAAATTTATTTATTTAGCGTGCCGATCTTGACTTTGACCTACCAGATTTAAAACGATAAAATCTTAATAGACACCCGCGCTGTATATTTCTATTTATAAAAGGTAACGAAAACAAAAACTGCAATTTATTTAGCATTTAAGAAAAAAGACGAGAAGAATACATTTAAATGAGTGTAAAGAACCGTTTCCCTTTCACAGAACATTTGATTGGTGTTAATAAATGTTTGTTTTTAAACTGAACGTACGTGGCTATAAGTATATGAGAAGAATTATTATAAAGTTGCTTGACATGTTGCCCTTTTCTTTAAAATGTCAACTATTTAAATGTGAACAAATCATATTATTTCTTTCTTCATTAGCATCACCTTTAAATGTAAATTTCAAAACATTTACGGTTCCTTATGATATTTACCTGAATAGATTTTGTAGAGCGAGTCCAGCAATCCTTGCATCATTTTTGTAGCTTTTAATTTCACTGAATACCGCTACACGACACTACTTCAAGCCTTTTAACCTATCTTTTGATGAAGATGAACATCATAACTTCATTATAATATATTTCATAATGCGAAGTGTTCATCGATCATGTTACTTTTAACGCCTAATAAAATTTAGTCATGCATTATAATTCATCTACATATACTGAAACAGGTTTTCTAAAGTAGAACATCGAAATAGTCAATATTTATTGGTATAAAATGATATTTATTGTGGAAAAAAAGTCTAGAAATGTCTTCTTTTACAATATCTGAGAGTTGAATGACCTTCGATTGGACCAGACGGTGGCCAAATTGAAGTAACGGTATCAGCAGCTGGATCGTTATCATCAATCAGATTTGCGTAACTATCTGTTAGCAATTACCTTGTACACTTTTACAAACCACTGGTTATGAAGAATGCGTTGTAAGACAGTTAGAATGAATCGTGAAAAAAAGAGAGATTACAACTTGACTGAGACAAATGAATAGAAGATTATATTAACTTTAGTAAATAGCATTTGCAGATATTAATACAGTATTGTAACCTTTTCTGTGTTGCCCTATAAACCTATCTAGAATAAAGAAAACTGAGAAAATATGTTATTAAAATTATAAATAAAATTAAATCAAGCTTTATGCTCTATAAGAATGTACAAGGGCATAGTTAATGATGAGAAAAAGTTTTTTGTAACAATATTCTAAAAAGGTACACTTATGAAATAGACAAAGAAAAATGTTTATACGAGGAGAGTAGACGAACTAATATTAGTCCAACATAAAAGCCCGTGCAAAACCAGAAGTCATGTATATTGACAGTAAATCTTCATTTTTTACTAATTCGACACGAGAAACGAAACATCTGTTAGAATGTAAATTTATATAATAGATGTGCGTATACAGCACGGAAGACAGCATTAGTGACATACTTGACCGTCTCGATTTATTTATGGATATCTGCCTTAACGTCTTTTAAGTTAGAAACAAAGTTAAATATAACTTATTCAATTCTAAAATACATTTATAATTGTATAGAAGTAATCAGTCTTTGTAAGATCGCTCGGTCATTACAAGAGAATCGTGACAGCCATTCATTTATTACAGAGACAGAATTTTACAATGACAATTTATTATTAGGTTTTTGAAGCGCGGTATATTGTATACACCCAGGAGAGGCAGAAATTACAAGGATACGTGCAACCAGGAGGATATAAATTCGTCAATTTTCTTAAACCAGTCACCTAAAAAAAAACCTCTGTTAAAAAACGCAATTCAAAATCCAAAAGCACTAAAAAAAACACTATCACAACACTAAAACTCCCGAACTTATAAGTAGAGTCCCATCACTTTCTAAAAGTAACCGCGAAAACTATAAGAATATCGATATAGACCATCGCCGCAGTGGATCCAGACGGGCGTCCATCAGGGCAGCGCGCCCGCGCCGTCCGCGGCCTGCTACACCGCCGCCGCCACTGGCGTACCGGGATTATTTATAAATTCACACGGACAGGGGGTCGTAGAATTTGCTCAACGTGTGGCATGCCAATGTACGTGACTGCATCAGGTCGCACCGGAAACAAAAATTAGCGCTATCCCATCTCTGATGAATCACTTTGCTGAACGCTAATAAATTTCTTATTTTAACACTTTATATACAGTGTGTATTGTATGTAAGGCCGATGGCGTAGGTATATGACAGTGTGATTTTATGACAATGTTAGGTTAAGTGATGTTAATGTTAGTTGAGTGGAATGAAAAATGTTCTTAAAATAAGATTTTAATTATTTCTTTTTATTTTAGTCGTGTTAACTTTATAAACGTAAAATTTCGTTATTCTTTTCCTTATTCTTGAAACATTTTCAGTAAACTCTAGGTCTCTCCAAGGCCATTAGTGCCGCCATCTACTCCTTAACGTATCTACATTTTTTTCTATGCTTAGTCTATCTGCTAGTCGTTTAGTTAATAACAGAAGAGTTTTATTACATTATTATAAAAGAATACTTATGAATGATACTGGAGGATCTAAAAGAGAAAACGAAAGAAAAGTATCCAACAAGTTTTAATTTATAAAAGTGAAAATCTTCAAAGGGTCAGCTGTCGTTGATACTCATTAATAAAGAAACATTTTATATGGAGATTTAGGTGTCGCTCATCGTGCCGCCTACAGACAGGTGTTTGATATTAGTTCCTAAGTCACATCATCGACCAGCAGCCACGTCACCCACGTAAGAGGTAGGCGTAAGTTCAATAACGCTACTGATGACATTCGAGATATAAAATGTCTAAATTATGTTAGTATAATCAAAGAAAAAGTAAAGCAATAATTTATTAATATATAGGAGGTTTATAGATACGTCATATAAACCAGTAGGTAAATGAAATGCGAATGTTGTATTTTATAACCTATAAAAAAAATTGATAAGAAAAAATTCAAGTGAAAATAGTGTTACTAGACGTAAAACATATAGTTTTAGAAATAGTAGGCACAGGGATCCTAGTGCTAAGATATTACATTCCCCACTTTTTTTTCGGGACATTGCGTGTTATGTGGTGGAACTTAAAGCCGTTTGTCTTGTTATCAGAGCGAGGAAATGTATTTCATTTCCATTTATTCCCAGAGTGGATATCGAAAATACAACCGTTGCGCTCAGTCAGACGCTGTGCTACTACGCCATGAGGGCCTCAAACACACACTATATTATTATTAAGTTTTATCTCCACTTATTTCCTGTTCATGCGTTAATTCCCGATGGAATTAATTATTTAATATTTCCTATTCCATACTGGTAATGAGGTAAATCGTGGCGTTGAGTTCCGCCACTAAGCACGCAATGTGTAAAAATCGGCGAAAAATGGGTACCGAAAGTGGGAAATGGGAACCTAATGTTAAAACATTATGTTCCCAAATAAAAAGAAATTACCCTAGATAGCAAACAGGTAGATTTTGAATCATGTTTCAACAACAATAGACTTGGCAATTGGCGCCGGTTGTTTGTAATTTATAGCTTCTTTACAATCACCATCCAAAATTAAACAATGAGTACAAAAATTTTAAATTAAAATTATTTAACTATATTAACATATAAAATATTTAAAATTATTTATCTTTATTAACGTAATTCAATTTAATGACATTTCTATACAATAGCATTCTTTTTTATTTTTCGTGAATGATGATTTTTTGAATGGCGTGCCTATCATTGTGCTATTTTCTTAAGTTTACATTAAATATTTATTATAAAAATTTTTATTCGGAATTGGTACTTTGTTTTTTTTTATAAGTATCTACTATAACCTTAAATCTTAACATTTAATAAAATTTTGATAGTTGATACTAATGGCTGGAATGGAATAAAGGGTTATCATAAAAAGCAAATATAACATTAAAATAGAAACGATCGTATTTAAGACATCATGAAGTGTAAATTTTGGCACAAACCTTGATCTATATATTGTTAAAAAAACCACGAGCCAGACATTTTTTTTTATCTTACTGTCTACGTCCACTTAAGAGAATATATTGAATTATAACAATATATAAAATACGAAAATCTTTTCTTCTATTTTCATTTCTATGTATTCGTTTTTATGCCTATACATCTATCTATAGACCAGTTGTGTATTCTGGCGTTGTTCCTTTGTAAATTTTATTACTCATAAAGCATTCTCAAATCCTCGTCCGTCGGTATGGAATCTTGTATTTTAAAAGTACTGTGAAAGTTTAGAGATTATAAAATATTTTTCATCTTCATTTATGAAAATCTAAGATTTGTGCGTATATCTCTTTTTCGAACGCTATCTTATCTCCAAAGAAATTTTAAAAAATAGCCTTGTTTATTCATTTTTCTATTGTAATACGCAGGTGAAGTAATTTATAGACTTTTTTATGTTCTTGTATGTGGTCTATATCGTCTTACTTTGTTAGGTACACGTGTTAGTATAATTTGTTTACTGAAGCTACAAAGGGAAAGCATTAAACGAACTCCCTATTATAAACAGTTTCATAGATACTATTTAATCCTACCTACATCGAAGAATCTATTATCTCGTAGTGTTTTTTTATATAAATATCTAAATCTTCATTAATTTTCGTCTGAATTTTCAAAGTAAAAAATGATACAAGATTAACAAAAGAAAGAAATTAGTACTTTATTTTTTTTTTAACTATTATTCTACACTAATGATTGAACGTATAAAAATTTAAACAAAGCTGAATTCGAACCTGCACCTCTTGGAAACCGTCCAACTACAGAACAATTTTTGAACTTGGCAAGTCGTTTCTAAAAAAACAATACTAATAATATTGTATGTACAAAAATGTTATGGGAATATCTCCATTTATCATCATCACATATCAAATAGGACATGTGGAAACAATGCAATGTCCAAGGCTGTATTTCATTAAATAACAGAATAATCGTTTGTACCATTTCCTGCATTACTTCACACAGTTCTCAAATATTCCTAGTATCTGTTAACCACTAGTTTTAGAACATTAGGGTCATAATAATTTTGTCATCAGGATGTATTCAGTTAACTAAATATACCTATTGCAATCTTCACACTATATTTGCACGTACTAAATCTACCATCCTTAAATCTATTATTGTTTTTACGAGTAATTAAAACGCATATTAAATACAAATCAGATTTACACAATAGCTAAATAAATTTAAATTCTAATAATCGTTGAGAAGTGTCTTTTACTGAATAGTACGCCACGGCTGTGGGTTTGATTCTTACTTGCGAGAATGATTATGTTTTATAATATCTTTATAGTTCAGTTATAGTTCAGTCTTTATAGTTTAGTTCAGTATAGCAGCTTTGGTTTCTGCCATCTTATACGCAAAACCTCTATAAAATTTATGTATGAAATATAAAAAACTATTGAACTCCGCGCAGTTTACTTTATATTTCACTTGCAGTAATATAAGAATAGAACATGTAGCCGACAATATAATTATGTTTAGAAGCAAGGCATAGGGCATTCCACTCAGCTATGAGTGTTATGCGGTTACAATGGGTGCTAGGCGACTCTTTATTGCCCATGAATAAGTCGTAAACAATTCTAAATAAACGCTCCTTTGCCCTGCCGAGAAAGGAGTTATAACATTATCTGATATATTTCGAACGAATTCGCTTCGTAAAATATACTTATTTCAAATAAAAATAAATATGACAATCTTTCATCCCTGTCAAGCAAATCACGTCTGATTGGAAGACGAAAGAGATGGCGACAAACAGATAGCGCACCAAAACTTGTTTGCGGACTGTTATCTCAGTGGGTCAGAGATAAAAAGGGCGAGGTAAATATTACACTTATGGAGGTAGTTCATATTATATTGATTTTTAAACATTCTCGTATAATTTTGGCCTCTGCAATGTGTGACTCAAAATTATTTCTTAAAAGGAAATTAATTTATGATGTTTTATTTAGAAATATATATATAGTATAGGTATATAATAATTGTCTTTTATAAAATCTAAATATGGCTTTCTTATACAAAAAGATCTCTCCCTTCAAGAGCTAACCTGTTCCCAATGAAAAAAAGTAGAGATGAAAATGTCATGTTAAAATGTTTTAATTTAATGTAAATCCTCTACAAAAAGTATACAATACAAATAGTAAAAAATATTTTTTGTTAATACTCCAGGATTTAAAATAAATTACCTTGTTCTCGAATATACGCTTTAATCCAATAGTGAAAACTTGTGTCTAACAACTTGAAAAATCTAATTTAACTTAGAGAAATAGGTAGGTGTATTTAATTAAGCAACTTTGGCAGGTTATAATGAAAATAAAATAAAATGTGCTCATTTTTTGTGCTCAAGTTGTTTAAAAAAAATCAAAATTTTATGCTCATTTTGTTTGTTTTTAAAAAAAACAAACCATCCTTGGATTAAACGCTATTTAATTTTTAGTACAGATAAATGTTTTTATGGTGCTCATTATTTTTTTTTTTTTTATGGAAGAAGGAAAAGGCAAACGAGCGTTCGGGTCACCTGATGATGATCACCGCCGCCCACGACCCCGTGCAGCACCGGAGGAGCTACAGGTGCGTTGCCGGCCTTTAAGGTGGAGATAGACGCGCTTTTTGAAGGTACCCATATCGTACCGACCTGGAAACACTGCCGCGGGTAGGCCATTCCACAGTTCGGTGGCGCGTGGAAGGAAATTTCTACGAAACCGCACAGTAGTGGAGTGCCACGTATCCAGGTGGTGTGGATGGTATTTAAGTTTGTGACGTACTGTGCGGTTGGAAAATTCGGCGGCAGGTAACAGGTCGAACAGTTCTTCAGAACACTCACCATGAAAAATGCGATAGAGAACGCACAGCGAGGAGACGTTTCTACGCAGAGCCAAAGTGTCAAGCCTTTCACAGCTTACTGGGTCCTTAATGATTCGAACAGCTCTACGTTGTATGCGATCAAATGGGTCAAGCTGATACTGGGGTGCACCAGCCCAGAGATGAGAACAGTACTCCATGTGTGGCCGAACCTGGGCCCTATATA
>HE671296.1:75796-92994 GCA_000313835.2 Heliconius melpomene melpomene | reverse complement strand
AATTTATACTAACATATAATTAATAGAAATATGCATAATTTTACTTGTTATAAATAACGAAGGCTTTCGTAAACAAAAATTGTTTTTATGAATGCTGATATGACAGAAACGAGCTAAAAACACTTTTTTGTAGAACTTAATTTCACGTTTCATTTAGCAGTAAAACAACAATGAATTTAAAATAAAAATAGTGTTTTCTTTTTCAATAACAAATAAAATAAATCTAGACAAGATTTTTATACGAAATCTAGATATTATAATATAATAGAGCAAAGTTCATTGACATTATAACGTTGTAATACTATAGTAGTAGCCAACTCTCAGGACCTTGACGATGACATTAATATGAATTGATAAGCTCCCAGTTTATCTCAAAAGCAGCTTCCAAAGTTAGAGAAAGCTGAGTTATTTATACGCTTTCATCATTCATATAAATGATTTAGATTTAGAGGCCAGTCGTGGTGCAGGAGAACAAGTGTATGACTGTAAACGCAGCTGATTATGGGTTCGATCCCTACTCGACGAAATTAAATATTTCTTTAAATTTATATTTTCATTTCTTCGCTCTGGTATCGAGCGAGGCACCACTAAACACGCAATGCCTCCAGAATTCGGCGGAAAATGGTGAACGGAGTGTTTCAACGCTAGGTTTCCTCCATCCAACCTGCTGTGTGCGGGGTACAGCGTGAATGTGACATATAATTTAAATTTAATCATGTTTGTACAAATTAAACTATTTTTTCATCACGTAATACTTTTTACTTTCATTAAATTTCTACTTTTTATCTTTGGAAAGTGATGAAATAAAAAGATAAAAGTGTTCTTAATTTACTTTATAAAATATTAATACGAAGCTCAATTTAAATTAATTATGTAAGAAGATATTAATATATTGTAAGAAACTTTTTATTGCAAAAATAAAATATAAGATTGATGATTTTTTATTTTCACTCACTTAAAAAAATATATGTAATAGGTAGGTACTCAGTCGACAAATGATAGAAATTCTACTTTGATTACATTTTTCTTATTTTTTCATATAAAACGCTTTAGAAAAGTTAACACAATTTACACAACTACTTTAGATAAAACATGTTGATACCAACGTTTTAATAAATACGGCGGCGGGGTGTCGACGCGAGGCGAGAAATATTTCTATTTAACCTTTTTTTTAGCTTCACGCTGAAACCCGCAGATAGCAGTAAAGACAGAGGGAACCTTGAGTTAAGATTCCGTTCACCATTTTCCGCTGAATTCTGAAGGCATTGAGTGGCGAAACTCCACGCCGCGTTTAGCCTCGACACCAGAGCGAAGAAATGAAAATATTAAAAATTTTATTTCCTCGAGTGGGAATCGAACCCATAACCTATCGCGTTAACAGTCACACGCTTAACGCATAACATATATAAATACTTTAGGATTATTGGTCTCATCTGGCCGACACATCAATGGGCTGACGAAACAGCCATTCACACTATACCATGGCTGAGTCGGTGCCTTTGTCTTATTTACACTTGTGTAAGAAGAATTACTATCAGCAATCTTAAAGAATGTAAATAGAAATTTAAGTTATATAAATAAGGAATCCTAGCGATTTTACACTGTATTCCGCACACCGCAGGGTGGGCAAAGGGAACCTAGTGTTAATACACTCCGCTTTCCACTTTCCGCCGAATTATGGAGGCTTTGCGTGTTGAGTGACGGGATTCAACGCCGCCCTTAGCTTCTACACCAGAACGAAGAAATGAAAATATTAAATATTGCTACTTCTTCCTGTCGTAAACCTAAACAAAAAAATATATAGGTAGAAAATAATATTACATAATACGTACCATAAAATCAATAACGACCACCCATATAATCTGAAACAGTAGAAAAAAAACAATTTATCATAATAATATATTATTATAATGTTTATTTGAAATAGTCTCAAAACGCAACCAATTAGATATTTAAATTTTTAAACAGTGTATAAAATTTATCCTGAACCTGTATGTGACTTTTGATAGAACTTCCTAAAGACATTTCCAAAAGGCAAGGCAGAGGGAACCTAAGAACCTAGTGTTAAGTCACTCTTTTCTCCATTAAAACACTTCCATCGGCCACTTGCAGCCGAATTTTTTTGAACATATGTAAAAAAGAAATCTGCTTGAATCATAATTACTCATTAAATAAATTATTTAATAAAATAAACACTATAAAACTAATGTAAATTAATTCTATTTCCACTAATGTCTGTCGGCCTTGGCCCGCTAGCTCAACGGGTACAAGTTGCACTAACATGGCAACGGCAATGAACTCTCTTTCAATAAGTTATTACTGTTTCACATTATGATTTAAATAAAGAAAACGGAGTGACTTAACACTAGACTTTTACCCACTTTTACGAATCGCTAAAATGTATATTATACATTTTTTTTTTTATTTTTATAATTCTTTGCACTATTTTAAACAAACAAGTGTGTCCTACTTTCCACGTTATGTCATCAAATTAATTATTTAATGATGATTATGAGTAATGAATGGCATATGTAACAAAAATAAAACAAGAATTTTTTTAAATATTAATTAAGAATATTTCTAGTTTTCATAAAATTACTGTTACTTTAGGTCATTAATTTGAACATTTTTTATATAAAATATTTCGATACGACACTATACCAAAAACTTTTACAATATAAAATTGATACGTCGCGGCCCAATGGCACAATAGAGCGAATGCAAACGAAACGGTTGTCGGTTCAATTTCTATTCGGGTGAATGTAATATATACAATTCTCATTCCCTTTGTTCCCTTTGTTAACGAGACAAAGCGCGGCGTTGAGTTCAGCCTAGAGTACGTACGAGAATTCGGCGGAATGTGCAAAATGGTAGTGTATTAATGGGCACGGAGTGTCTCAACACTAGGCATCCAGGTTACACAACACAAAACGAATACAGCTACAAAAGACATATAACAATACATCAAACTAGCTTCGTGACATACGATTTCTCACGGTACACGCGGGACAAGGCTTTCAAGGTAGGTATATACCTTCATATATATTCAAATATAACAAACAATATATCGCGACGACCCATTTACATGTGCATGACCATTGATCATTGCAATACTGCCTGAATCTAGGTTACCTACATTTTTATATATATATTTAGGTATATTTTACTTTTAAAGCTCTAAACAAAGGTATAA
Organism: Heliconius melpomene melpomene; assembly: GCA_000313835.2. NCBI lineage: Eukaryota > Metazoa > Arthropoda > Insecta > Lepidoptera > Nymphalidae > Heliconius > Heliconius melpomene. Next base: position 89,801 of record HE671296.1, on the reverse strand, counting down.
AAAGTGGAGAATAAAACAGTCGCTAGTGCTACTCCTATAAAGTAATAAATTGTAAAAAAATATCAACTTTTGTATTATTATGACAGTGAAAGCTTTTTCATTGTTCAACTTTTGTGGTTGCTCTAAAAATAGAATCCGTTGTCGAAATCGAAAGAAATATTAAAAAGTGACTTCGTGACCCAATAGGCCGTCGTGATGCTAGGAAACAAGGGTGTGACTGTAACGCGACGGTAGTGGGTTCGATTCCCACTAGAGGGAACAAATTATTATTTATTCATCTTTTCATTTCTTCGCTCCGCGGAAAACAAAAGTCGGAAACGGAGTGTCTTAACTCTAGATTCCCTCTAGAAGTCCACTAGAACTCTTAGTGTGAGGGATTCAGCGTGAAACATATATTTCAATGTAAAATTTAATTATATTTTAAAATTTTACTGGTTTAAAAACAGTTTTCCGTAAGTTAAATTAGGTCAAGCAGATGTGCGTCTCGCAGCTCGCTATATAAAATTAAAGCTATTAAATAACTACTGAATATTAGCCGGTTACGTAAAGATGGCTAGACGGTTTCCAATAAAATATGGCACAAATACTATTTTTTTATTAGTAACCTAAATAATAGAAAATTTTTTTTAACGTATAGTCCATTTCTGACAATTGACAATTGTCTATAATAAAGCATTAAATTTTCATTAAATATGTGCGCGACAAATGGACGAATAACTCTATATCAACCCAACTGATTTCGATGATTCTTTTTTTATTGGAACCCTTTCCACACATCAAGGGTAGTTTGATAAGTTTGGTTAGGTTGCCATTATGGGATCTGGGTAAATTTGAAGAAGTCGTTTTTTTGTTAAATATCATAATTATTAAACTACTACAAAAGTATTCAATATATCAATTACTATTCGTATACAATGACTGCGGTCAGCTGTACCAATGTCAACCGCAACGGACGTGTCGCTGTGACGATGATCTTCACAAGTTTACAATAAACGGTATAAAATAGTATTATTGATCGTTCTCGGTGTGTAATGGGTATGATATGTTTAACGCTACGCAACGAGAACTTAGATGTGGTCGGATATCTATGTATACTATATAAATTCTTCTGTTGTTGAGTTTGTAGAAACATGGGCGCAGGCATAGGGGATGGTCTGTGCCCACCCCATAAATATTACATACAAAAAATAGCTTTGTAAAAAATCTTTACACAAACATATAATGTCGCTATATACGCCCAAATTAAGAAAATGAAATAGTATATTTTATTCCCTCGCGCTGGTAAGAAGGCAAAGCGCGGCGTTAAGTTCCGTCACTCAAGACGCAATGAGCATAAGAATATTATAAAGTATTATAAAAATCACTCAAAATATAAAAATTTATATATAAAGTAATACCTACCAACCCATTTAATACAATTCCAACAATGGTCATTATCAATGCTTTTACCTTTTATAGAAATTTCAGTTACAAGGCATTCAATTTCGCGTGACTGCCATGTGACGTGAAACCGTGAAATATTTCATTCGTCAAATACGTCCACATTCAGGTTATAGGTGACTGAACTACCTACGTTGTATGAATACAAAAGTTATTAATTCATTATATGTTATTTATTTTGTAGTTTATTTAATATATTATGATAAAATATTTCTATTTTATAAATTTCCATTTTATATCTATAAAATGATATAAAATGGAAATATATAAAATGGATAATCAGACTATGCTATACATCTCTACGATGTCTGAAAGTGTCTTAGCAATAGGTTCCCTTAGCCTACCCTTATATATATGTGCAGTACAGCGAGGAAGTTAGAAATAATTAAATAAATAATTAATATTGCTCCTGCTACCAGCTGGAATATACAACGAAAACTCATTTCTTTCTCCACTTTCACATAAGGAAAGCCCTGTTTTACAAATAAACTTTGCATATTTAAATAAATCGATACTAAAGCAAAAGAAACAAAGGCAACCCACTTTGAGATTCTAAACTACCCACCACACGTAGGTGTGATCTGTTCAGTCAATGCTTAAAAACAAATTAAAAATTTAACGATTACCTTTCGTTGTTTCGAAATTTAAATACAATAAAACTTAGATACATAAAAGAGAAGAGATATTGGGACATAAGTGGGGCATTGTAGGTTTATCTTTTGGAAAGTCTTATACTTATTTATTACTTACGTTTAAAATAAATAATAATAAATAAGGTAAGTAAAGTTAGCGAAATTTTAGCCTCGTCAACGGACCGAAGAAATGAGAAGAAATAAAGATACACCTAGAGCCTTTTGAAAGGTAGTGAAGCTATACTACCTTTTATTATTCCAGTAATATAAGCAAAGGATAGTTTGAAATACTAATATAAACAATTTAGTAATACACAATGACCTAATACACCAGACAATACAATCATTGTACAGCTCCTTGCTAATACATCCATGAATAATAGGGGTCGTCTACATGTAATGGTAAATCCAGTTTTATGTAAACAACTTGGCTCTGTTAGGCTTTGGGATCAAGTTAATATATAAAAATGCTGTAAAAAGTCTTTTTTTGTCTAAGATATAATATATATGTTTATGTAAGAAATGGGCCATGACATTGAAAAAGTAAGTGATTACATAAAATACCAGTTCTATTTTTTTTTTTTCTAATATCAGGATAGATAAAGGGATTTTAATGTTTGCCAGCATGTTTATTTAACTTAACATAGATTTTTGCAAACTAATTGACATAGGTTTTTTTATTTGATAAAAAAGATGGAAGAAAAGAATATATAATCAACTATTAAGTGTATATAAATATTAAGACAAGTTTATTACGAGAATAAAAATGTTAGATCAGGTTAGTCACCTACATTTTACACCTCTAAAGTATTAAAAGGTTTGAAAAAAAAAGAACTTGTTGAACAACGAAATGAATAAGGATGAAATGAATTTAATTAAAATTGAATAAAAAATAAACTGCAATAAAGCACTATGCGGAAAAACAGATTCAATGACGTCAGACGATGATTTGATATTTCCTATTTTTTATTTCGGTAGATACTAAGAATCGAAGTGGAAGTTTGAAAATTGCTTATTTCACGCTTTTTCCCGCGTAATAGAGTAGCGGGGAAGAAGCTAGTGTTAAGACACTACTTTCTCAATTCAATCAAATGCAGTCAAAAATTATATGATTGTTATAGATAGATAGCCTATTTGCTATACTTTAGAAGATAATAGTGGCCCACGCGTGGCTTCACCCGCTTATACAACACTATAACAAATTTTCTCATCTCTATTTCTTTCGTGATCTAAGAACGTAATAAGTCAGTTAAATACCAACTACTTACACAGTTACAAGAGAATCAAAGTTAAACATCGCTTTCTAACAGGATAAAAGACTAGTCTTTTGAGTACCAATATAACATACGTGATTAACATACCGTTGACCTGGAACACAATGACCTGAACTCATGTTACTCTTGTAAGACTTCTAATATACTTAATGTAATGTAGTGGAAGTAATTCTGAATCTTATTATATCTTGATTTATCGTTGGCTTTTTTTCTCAATATTCCGCCTATGGCAGGGAAGGCAGAGGGAACCTAGTGTTAAGGCACTCCACTCCCCACTTTTCTCCGCTCGTGGCATAACGTGTTAAGTGGCGAAACACACCACTGCGCTTTGCCTCGTTACCAGAGAAAGGAAATGAAAATATTAAATATTTTATACCCTCGAGTTAGAATCGTATCCAAATATTTAACGGAGAAATAGAAAAAAATAATAATATGTTTCAACATTAAGTAAATCGCCGACAAATATCTAACTATGTATATAAGCAGTATCATACAATATCTATAATTGTACTTTGAAAAAATAAACCGTACACACTTAACCTCTACCTAAAGTATAAAAAAAAACTAACAAGTGCTTGATAACTTTGAATAGATTTGCAACATTCAAAAGGTCTCCTACAACTTACATTGACCGTATAAAACACATTATAACCGAAAGGTCGGCCCGTAGGTCTGGACCCTCATACAGTTACGACAAAAGGCATAAAAGAAAACGAGGTTGCCGACAAAAAAAATCACGCAAAAACCACCCTTTCACATCTAACATGAGTCAAATCTTGAAGATACAAAGTCGCTTTTTAACTGTATAACCTGAAACTGAAAAAAAAGAATCGCAATACAAAGTTGTGAGCATTTTTATAGTTGTACACACTTGGGTATGGAAATTTTGAGTTCAGATTTGAATGGAATGGTCTCTAAAAGAAGATTGTCCAATGAATTCATTTATAGGTGACAGTAATTTTAGTTCGCCAGAGGTACCTAATAGTTTTTTTGCAGTTTTGCCAGATGCAATTCGTGCTATTGCAATTAGTTTTTAGAAGTTTCCGTTGTTATGTGGCCAATTGCGATAAAAAGGTCTAATTAATGTACGGTAAAAAATAAGGTTCGCATTTATTGCTTCTTCTCCTCATTTTTTTATGTTTGTTAAGTATGCTGACGTCAGTTTTGAAAATAATGTTTTATTCTTTTTTTTAGTTTTGGGCAGACTTTCTTAAGACATTACCCTCCCATTAAGACACTTCCCTTCTCTATTCACCGAATGTTAGAGGCACTGCGCTTTGAGTGGCGAAACTCAACGCCGCTCTTTTTGCTTTGGTACCAGAGAGAAGAAATGAAAGTGTCCTAACACTAGGCTCTCTTTGCCTACCCCACTATATATGGGATACAGCGTAAACATGTTCCAAAGAACTTAAAGACAATTATATTCGTCAACAATAAAACATACTCAATCATGGGGATCTATACAAAAAGAACTAAGTAGTAGGTTCAACAACCTCTGTTATCTCGGACGTAAAACTCCCACGTATCCCAGATCCCCATCGAGGGATCAACAGAACCTAGTCTCAAAAGGTCAACCTTATTCCTACTGAAATAGGGTGTATACTGTGTGTGTGGAGAGAAGCAAAAAATTATGCAACAGATTATATTCAAAATTCAATCTTTTGTATAAAGGAATATGGTCGTTTATTATTTAGTGTTGAATAATGTCTTGAAATTTTGCAATGTCCTAATTCAACATTATTATTTGCAATTAGATAAGATTTTAGGGCAGACAAGGCGGAAATATGAACGTGTGTTTGACTTTGCTTGCAAAGTTATTTATAATCTACATACCTACTAAAAAACGATATCAAATTATTTATTTCTAAAAAAAAATTACTAATGACGCAAATGACTAATTACTAATCAGGCCTATGTCAAGCAGTGGACGAGGACAGGCTGATGATGATGATGATGAATGACGCAAAATAACCTACATTTCAATATAGTGAAAAAAGTATTTATTCATTTATCATCTATCTATATATATAAAATCGAAAGGTCACTCACTCATCACGAAATCTCAGAAAGTACATGTGCTAGGAATCTCAAATTTTGCATAGGAGTTCCTTGTAGGACATAGGTGCTCGCTAAGACGGGAATTTGCAATATTCGACTTCTAAGGGGTTGTTTTTGGGGTCGAAAGTTTGTATGAAAATTCGTTACTACAAATGCTAGGTAGGAGTGTCAAATTTTGCATAGACGTCACTAGGACGTAGTCATGGAGACAGAAATTAATAATAACATAGTTCACGCGGGTGAAACCGCGAGCGGGCCGCTAGTTACTAATATATCTACTATAGAATATATTCTATCTATTTTAGACATAGCAAATAACATAACGTTTATGGTTTATTTTTTGTAACCAGATCCGGAAATAAGTTATTTTTAAAATATCAACATTTTTTCGAATGAAATTTAAACCCAGTAGAATTGTGTAGGTGGCAGTGGGGTTTAATGATAAGATTTTATTACTTTTTTTATACAGCCGATAAGCAACTGTTTTTGGACTTTTAAACTTTATTGAATTTTTTGTGCTGTTGTAACATCTCTTACTTAAAGTAAGAGATAATAATGACAATTGAATGTAAAAATTTTTTTAGCACGTCGCACTCGCATGTAACGGCAGCAGAAGCCTAGTACTATGACACTCCGCACCCCACTTTTCGCCAAATCCTCGTTCTGTTGACTGGCGAAACTCAACGCGGTCTTTGCTTTAACACCAGACCGAAAGGAATGAAAATATTTCATTTATTCGAGTGGGAAAAGAACCCAAAAATTGTCGCGTTTACAATGACACGCTTGTGCCCCTACGAGACGACTAGCCTCAGACAAATTCCTCAAAATATTGATCAGAACAAATTAAATTAAAATAAACTAATTACAAAACAAAAACGTGAAAAACATCTCCTCTACAATAATCTTACTTAACTCCATCTAATAAGTCTAGATAACGAATATCGTAAGAAACCCAATATTTTCAGCCCCAAAATTTAATTCCCTTACTTTAAACTTCACAAAAGTGTAATAAAACGTAAAAATACATATAATAATTTTATCTGAAATCCCAAAAACGCGTAAAGCAGTTAAAACGATATTTCTATGCGACGAGCAATAAGCAATAGCATTATAGTAGCGGGACGGATCTTGCGTAACTGGCACGCCTTGGGGTGACCAGCCAGGCAGGACCTCCGTCTGTTGTCGGTTTGTTTCTACGTACGGAGGTGAAGAGTGAAGGCATGAGGGGTGGTAGCCCTCCTAGGGCTCACAGATAGCTGGTCGGCTGAAGGTTCCGGGCCACAGCTCAGCGCGCAGCCTCCGCTGTATCGAACGACCGCGCCCCACGTGCTCCATTCACCGGCTTACCACGTGTCAGTGGGATTATATAACAGTGAATTAATTTTTTTTTTTTGTATTTAATTTTGTATTTATTTAATGTTGTTATAAAATAATAAATTATAAAATTGTTCTACTACATTTTATAATATTATCTATATATTACATTTATTTTAATTAAGAACTGATACAAGTAATGTTTAAAAATGCATATTGTTATGAACTTGCGTTTACTTTCAACAAGGTTGCTATATTAATATGTATAGTAAAATAATTTCTACGTGGTATGCACGTACATTGGCATACCATTACTTACATAGTATATAAATAAATGTTTTGGGTACAAGTATTATTAAATGTAACTTATAATATTATGATGAAATATGTGAATTCATTACAAAATATTATACCTACTTTAATTCATCAAGCTAAGATTCATGAACATGATAGTCATGGGTTCGATTCCCATTCGGGGAAATTAATAATTATTTATAAATATTTTAATTTCTTCGCTTTGGGAACAACTCAAAAAGCGCATAGTTGAGCTCCGCCACTCATCACGCAATACGTCGAATATTCGGCACAAAGTGGGGAACGGAGTGTGTAGGCACTACAGCGTGAAGTTGAAAAAAATCATACACATTATGTATTTTTGTCTGTATGTATGCGAGTATGAATACTTGTATATGTATGTATTTGTTTATTAAAAAACTGCTGGGGTAGGCCTTAAAATTTTACAATAAACTTATATGATATTTCTGCGTGAAATTTTAATCCGCCTTTATTACTTTATCTCCCCTACTATATACAAGATACAGCGTGACGCTAAAAAAAGAAAAAAACATTGCTTTGACAATGTTCTGACAGTAAAGCTAAAAAATATAACAATTAATTAACATAATAAAATTACACATCTTATCTTAACGAGAACACTTAAGAGATGTATAAATTCGAAACATTTTCTCTCAATGTCAAGTGAACGTCGAATATTGCGAATACAGATCGAACACTCGCAAATGTCAAGAGGTGCTCGGCAGTATTCGAAAGCGCTATTCTTTATTATACATACTGTTGTTTCTTAGGATGAGTTCACTTCACACTAAATTAATTAAAAAATTAGCTTCACGCAGCATCCCGCAAACAGCAGGCTAGGCAAAGAGAATTTTGTGTTAGAACTCTCCGTTCGCCACTATCCGCCGAATTTTCGAGGCATTACGTGTTGAGTGGTGGAACTCAACGCCACGGTTTGCGATGTTAATGCGCTCATCTCAGGAATATCTATTCCTCCTCCAGGTATCCTTTACGCTCGTATACCTTGGTCCTTTCCATAAATAAAAAGTTGCATAGTTAATCCATCGAGGAATACTTTAAGTTATATAACATCATATTTTTTTCCCACTTTGCCCTGTGGAAATGCAAGCAAAACCGCAGGCAAAGATTAGCTCAAGTATTTTTAATACCGACAGACACATGTTTCGTATCCCGTTATACTTTTAACATCCATAAGTTATTTCTAAGTCAACCAATGCTTGTATAAATAGTAGGTAAATCAAAAGCCACAATCAGAATAATCAACCAAGCCTTAGCCAGCCAGGGACGTCCTCGAGAGAGCTCGAACGCATCAACCTCACAGATGACGCTAGCTCCAGTCCCTATCCTGCTCCAGTTCTGTACTAATGAATTGCAACGGAAACAATGGTGACAACGCATATCCTATCCCGATTGTGTGGTTTGTTCTTTATGGAATTACCAGTAAATGATATTGTCATTTAATGAGAACATCATGGATAAACGGTTTATCTTTTTAAAATTTATAAATCCATCTGGTGCATTGGAACAATCTCTGTTAGAATACGAAATAGTTGTAGATACGATTTCCACTTATTAGTTTATAATATAGTATAGTAGAGAAAACAAAATAATTTTCTTCTGGTAAAACAAAAGCCGGTGTTGTTTTTCGCTTCCTAACACTATGACTCAACTAGCAAATAATATATATATACCTATTAAGGTTTTGCAATTAGATATTTAAAAGAAAAGCTGACAGAAAAGTAATCTTTTCTACTTCTAAGCTAAAATATTACATTTAGAATATATTTAACTTAAAACCTTTTAAATTCCAAGCATAATATACAAAATAAAAACAAACGGACAGCCGACACTGTACCTACTGTGCGAGCAAACAAACAAAACGAATCTGGAACTTCTCATTTTTCATTCACTGCTGTACCAGATTTACACAGAAGTGACCGACTATAAAATCACAGTGCAGAGCCACCTATATTAAGTTACACAGTTTATAACATTAAAGATTTAAGAAATCTTAATAAATGTTTCTTTTTAACTTTACATTGTATCTCGCAATAGCAGGGTTGGCAGAGGGAACCTGGGAACCTAGTGTTAAGACACTCCGTTCCCAATACGAGGCTTGTTCTTTGCATTAGATTTGATGTGAACATAAAAATAAAACACCTATAATATTTAAATTCCATAGTTTCATTAAACAATTATCTATCATTTTTTTTTCAGCTTCACCTGTAGCAGGGTAGGTAAACGGAGGCTAGTGTTAAAACACTCCGCTCCTACTTTCTGCCGCGGTTTACCATGACACTAGAGTAATGAAATAAAAATATGAAATATCTCATTTCTTCGAGTGAGGATCAAGCCCACAACCTGTCACCATTACAGCCACACGCTTGTGCCCCTGCGCCACGACTGGCCCCAAATATCCAACAAATTGGCTTTAATTAAAAAATAATAAACGTTTCAACGATTCGAAATTTTTTAATAGTAACTTGTTCATTTATTGTACGACAGATTTACACAGCGGAGGTCGGCCATAAAGCCACGGATCCCAGGCGCCGAAAGGTTTATTAGGTACACGAGACATATTTTAAATAACCTGTTTTATCTTTCAAAGGTTTCGAGTTAAGTGAAATTTATTATATGACAATTAATATGTCAGTAATGTAAGTACTATATGTATAGGTATAATCAGTTTCAATATAAACATATTTAACTACACAAAGAAATACATACAACATTTAATGCCGTGCTTTTTATTGAAACCGTGGATCGAAAGTGGCTTAATCGAAATGTTTTAACGCTAGGTTCCCAGGTTCCTGATGTCTACACTGCAATATTCGGGATACAGCGTTTATTTCCAGTACTCTAAGATAGTAACACTAAACGCAATTTTATTGATATATCACCAGTTAAATTTAAACGATAGTTTTAATGAGAAGTACAAGCTCATAATAACTTCACATATTTTCCAAAGAGTAATTAAACTTTATCTATTAAAACATCCATCAATTCCAAATGACAGTATAAAGCGTGGTAGAGCAAAACTTTAATATAATATTGGTACCTACACCCGTACAAAGCTGATCGAACAAGTTATTTACTTTACACTAGCGACCCGCTCGCGGATTCACCCGCTTGAAATATATAATTATTTATAAGCATTACTTTCGTTTTCTAATAATAAAATCATTTTAAAATCAATCTTGAGAGTAAATACAAACAAAAGTTTAAAAATCACAGTTCTTGGATCTATTAAGTTATAAAATATAAAAAACTATATATAAGTAACGTTTACAGACCGTTTACAGATCCGTTACGGTTTTATCCTATATCTTATAAAACAAAGTCGCTTTTCGTGTCTGTCTGTTGTTTCTAACTCTTCTTCTTCTAAACCACCCAACGGATTTTGATGGGGTCTTCACCATTAAGTCGAGTGTTTTTCGTAGAAGGTTTATATATAGTTTATTATTTGTATATTCTTATGTAAATTAACATAAATACGATAAATGCGTATGAAGTCCTACCCGTTGAGACACTTTCGCGCATGCGCTGCTCTAATGGTAAGTACTACATGAAAAAAATGTACTGCAGTATTGTTTCTCTTAATAAGATCTACAAAAAAGTCCGCGAGAGCATATTCGTACCTTTTAAGAATAACGCGTAGTGATCATTTTTCTGTCTAAAAATAATAATTTCAATATATTTTTTATTGTGAGGGATATTTTTCCATAATGGTATTAATCCTTATCCTTTAAACTACTTTATTAATTTTCTACGTTAAACGAAGATAAAAGTTGCTTTTTACAATATTTCGAAATTGCGAATAGTTTTACAGAAAAACATTGCATTTAATTGTTTACAAGCATTTAATTGTTTAACAAGCATTTAATTGTTTACACATCCCGCCGTTGACACATCAGCTGTATGTTACTCAAGTTTCACTTATCCCTTACTCTCAGCATATAAATAAGTACATTAGTTACGTTAATGTAGACCAAAACTGTCTTTTACTGTTTTTTATTTTAATAAGTACTTTAGAAGTTGTTACAATATCAAAAAAATCCTTGCTGCGAAACGGCTCGCCACTCGCCATGCGTCCGCCGCGGCCGCCTGCCTTACACGCATCGGTGGTTCAGTGGTAGAATGCTCAACTGCCACGCGGGCGGCCCGGGTTCGATTCCGGACCGATGCATTCTATTTAATTTTCCTCACAGGCAGCCAAGTCGTGCTTGCTTTTCATCAGGGACAGAATACCCCCTTCAGCATTAACCACAAGCTCGAAAAAAAAAACCGGCTGCCTCTATAGCAACGAAGATTTAGTTAGATGCGTTTGCACGTATTGGATAATTGGAGTTGAATGTATTATTTAAGCGCGATATATTTGGTTTTACATTTTTTGTAGTAGTTATTAGTAGGTAGGTTTTTGTTTATAATTTCTTCCGTTTAGAAATAGTAATTTAACTATCTAAAAATAGTCATTTAAATATATTTTAATAAGTACTTGAAAAGATTAGTAGCACAGATTTAAAATTACTACTAAAAAATTCTTGCTGTGTAAAACAATTGGAAAATCCTTATTGAAACTACAAAAATGCGGGTTGCATTAGGGTTTAATTAATTTTCACATTATCTTATGTGCTTTGCAAATATACATAACATGAATAATCCAGTAGTTAAAGCGGGCGAAGCCGCAAGAGGGTCGCTAGTTATAAGTATAAAAATAAATCCTAAACTTGAATGCATCATTAATTTCATTAACAAACTAATTAAGTATGTATAATTTAAAAAGTCTACATTAATATACAACCTAGTTTCATAAAATATAAAGCTTCAACATCAATATAAACTGACGCAACATATCAATTTCTGTCAATTTGCATATTTTTGCGAGATACGCAAATTAAATGATATTTTTATTAATAATAATCATATATTAATTAACTGTAATGTAAAAGTTCTCATTGTTGAAATTGTGAATGTACGAAAGTGTATAAAATATGTAGTAGATTTAGGAAAAATTCTCTAAGAATTAACAGGCAAAATAACATTTTTCAAAAAATATTTTGAAATTTGTAGATTTTTTAGCAATAAATATACTACTACAATATTTTGAAAAACACTTTTAGGCTACAAAGTTATTCCACAAGAAATGTTGCCTACAATAAAATATACTCGCAAAATTATCCTAAAGGACAGTCGTGGCATAGGGGCATAAAATGTGACTGTAAACGCAACGGGTTGTGAGTTCGATTCCTTCTCGAGGAAATGAATTTCGCTCTGGTGTCGAGGTAAAGCGTGACAATGAGTTCCCGCGACTCATTACACAATGCCCTCCAGAATCCGGCAGTAAATGGGGAACGGAGTGTATTAACACTAGGTTCTCTCTGCCTGGCTGAAAAAATCTACTTACGTATAACATTACATATAAGTATAACATTCATTTTAATATAATCTACATAATATATATCCATAACATAATATGACACAGTCATCTAATATTCCATTTCCCTGTAAATGTTACATAGATCGAGCGTTGGAACTTACTCTCCAAACTGGTAGGTATTACATTAAAGTTGCCTCTAAGCGAATACCGGAAGTACCCTGTCTCGAACTTCCGGATTAAGTTAATAAACGTCTAAGTAAGATTATATGAGATTTTACATAGTTTTACACGTATAAGGTGGGACGTGTGTACGGCAGTAGGTGCCGTTGTGAATTTTTAATGGGGGTAAACGAGCGTGGGATTTTGTAAGGAATTCTTAACATAATATATTATTAAATATGTTCGTATTTATAAGCTTGTTTCGCATAATTTGATATTTTTACATTGACTCTCAATTTAGAGATTTTCGACGTAGTAAAAATCCTTACTTACCCTGAGTTAGGATTTTCATTTTATGCTTACTAGTTCAAACCCCATTCTAGGGCTTACGCATTATTTCTTAATCCATCCAAGCTTTGAAGTTGTGTCATTTAAACAAATGTAGGTAAATGACAATTATTTTTTTCACTTTTATTAGAAAAATGCATATAGGTATTAAATTTTGTTTTGTCAAGTATTGCTGCAATTACAGTTAAAAACTCTTTTGAGTTGCGCAACTTAACATCGCGTTTTACAATACCAAAGCAGATAAGTAAATATAAGTTGAATCGAATCTGTAACCATCACGATTACAGTCAAACGTCCCACAGAGCCGCAATCGCTTAAAATAAAAAAAACCCCAATTTTGAAAACCCAATCTAGGTTACCCAACCAACTATCACATACCTATCTAGGGCGCTCTATCCAGTTTCAATTACAAACTGAGCAATCGGGAACCCGACACCGATCCATCACGAGAACACAGCAGAGTGTCAGCGGAACTTATAGAACTGTTATTGATTACTATAAGGTTTTGTGTAATACGGTAACTATATCTAGTTTAGTAATTTAGTGCTATCTGTAGATATGTTTTTTTTTAAGGCACGGACGACAAAAGTCTATGGCACTTGAACAATAACAACAACAAGTAAAAAAAAAACATCAGTTTATAAGAAACAACACAGCTTTGATATGAAAAATACAATATTTTATTTCTTTTTTAGATGTACAATCCTAAATCCTGGTATATTCTTGTCGTCATGAAAAGGTCACCCACGGGATCGCTTTCACATACAATCATGATAAATGACTAGAGAGTCGGTAGGCAGAAATCTAAACAGAGCAAAATAGAAAATACATCAAGTATAATCAAAGATTTTTTTTATTCTCATTACTCCCTATGAGACGTTACAAGCCAATGCCCAACGTCGCGTAACCTAACACCGCAAATTGTTTAATCTCACAAAGTCACGTCACGTATCTAATAATATTTGTTATATTACACAAAATACACTAGAAAATTAAAATACATTCAAAATAACGTTAAATATAGTAGAAAAGTAATTAGCAACAAGCGTATATGTTTCACCACTGGAAAGTTTACCTTTTCAGTATTA
>HE671296.1:55518-75273 GCA_000313835.2 Heliconius melpomene melpomene | reverse complement strand
CACGTTCTACGCACAGCGGTTACGGCAGTGCGTGCGTCTTACCTCAGTCAGTGAGGACAAGTCCTTTTATATATATAGATTAAGTCTGGTGTTTAGAACGTTTTCAAATTTAAATCAGCTTTCGCTGTATCCCGCACACTGCATGGTAGGCAGAGGGAATAGGTTCCTTTCGGGCTTAATATTTTCCGTCAAATTCTGGAGGCAATGCGTGTTGACTGGCGGAGTTCAACGCCGTGATTCCACTACCAGTCGCGTTTACAGTCACACACTTGTCCCTCCACGACTGGCTTCCTGGCCTAGTCTTTTTTATTACTTTCCGAATAAATAATATTGAATCCATGTTTACCTACTGCAAAAAATCAATTCGTCCTTTTTTATTTTTAACTAACTCATTATAAATATAATCAGGAAGCCAGTCGAGTTAATATTAATAGGAATGGAATGTTTTAACACTAGGTTACGAAATTCCCAGATTCAAGTAAGAATTATCATTGAGATTGAATTAGAAATCTTTCAGATAAAAAATAATCATTAGGTTTCTTAACTTGATTGTATGTCACTTATGTTGTATTAAAATCAAAATAAAATCTTGATATTAATAAAAAAAACGGACCTAAGTCAATACATATCCATAGATAAACATATTACAACAGAAGTGCCTCAAACAAAGTTATGCATGATTTATAGCTCACTCCACCTCGTCCGCAGTCTGGATGTTGACAGACACCTTATAAATAGTAGGGGTTGTATTCCATTGGGGCTGTCACAATTTCCTAATGACTTACCGTCTGGACAGGAAGTTCACGAATTTTAAATATAAACTTGAATTGAAAACCAAATAAAACATTGTGTTTACATTGTGAACGGTATTTCTCATTAAATTAATTAATTTCATTTTTGCTTATAGCGAAAAAGCGTATATTGTAAAGTGCTATCATTGAATCCATCGTGGCGCAGTTGAAACATACCAAATACCACTTACCGAAGAGTTTATATTTGAAATATACTTTTATTATCTTCATAAATTAATGTAATAAAAATATTAATGTAATAAAAACTGTGTAAATGTAAAAAGTGTAGAGCGTGAAGCGTTGAGCACAGTAAAATGTCTCCGCCACAAGACTAGCGTAAAGGCACTCCGTCCGCCACGCACCCCCCAATTTTTAAAGCACTACATGCAGAATGAATGAACGGAACTCAACGACCGCGCCGTGCATTGTCTTGTCATTTGCCTAAGTGAGAAGCGAACCTACATGTTCCAACTGTCGCGTTTACATTCCGACACTCTGCCACTACGCTACGACGGGCCTCAGTGAGTGTATGTATCTAAAACTGTTAAAGTTCCTTAACATAACTAGGTAGATATCATAATTAAATCAGCTTCACACTGTATATATAAGGGTGGGGCCCCAGGGGAACTTAGTGTCTTAACACTAGGTTCCTTCTACTTAGACATCACAATTTATGTAATAAAATAAGTATAATATTAAAAAAATAAATATATTTAGTATACAATACAATGTAAAATACACTACTATGCACGTATATCACATGATCGTAGCCACATGGCCACATGAATAATAGTAAATGTCATAGAGCCATATAACTCATGAAACTTTACGACTCTGTAAAGAGAATTGCTTATAGCATTCATAATTTTACTATCAGTTACATTAAGGTGGACTAAGTCAAATATGCATAAAATTTACAAGATTTTATTTCGCTTTCTCTCTCTAGAGTTCTGCTATTCAGGTCTTGATTCCATCATCGGACCAGCTCGATGATACTAAATTTTTGGATCGTCATCTAACGTACGCATGGCTGCCAACTTATTGATGACACAATTACTATAGTCAAATTCAATTTCTTAGATGTTATTACATAGTTACCCTAATAAAAACATGTTAAAAACCTAATATTTTTTATTAAATCATAAAGTTTAAAAAAAATAAAAAAACCTACTCTGCAATTTAAATAAAAACCGCATAAAAATGATAAAAGCAATTGCTCTAAGAAAACAACAATAGAATCTAAATTGTAAACGGTTGATCGCACTAAACACTGCCGGGGCCCTGTACCAACAACTGCACGCCCGATCGACGCTGAAAGAAACCCGATATTAGAAAACAAAAAGCTGACTCTGTAGAAGATTGCGTCAGGCACCGACTGAAAGTTAAAAGTGAAACGAAGTTAGGCTTTTTTTTAATAGTACTAACAATATAACAATAGTATTTTTTTCTCTACCTTTTTTATTTATTATTGGTCGAGTATAAGATTAATTAGTGATACGACACTATGTTTTTAAAAGAAATCCGACTGAGCGGATTCACTTTAACCCGCGAAATAGAGACTGGTTCCTGAGATTAGCGCCTTCAAAAAAAAACCAAACGAACTCATTAACGAAAGCTAAAAAGTTTAAGAGTATAGCTAAATTAAATGCTTATAATATTTCAAACGAAAATCGAAACCACAACCATCGCGTGTACCAACTTACGTTATTAATTTAATCATACTAGGTATAAAACGCCGAGTGCAAATATCCAACTTCTTAACTCCTTATTTTAATTAAAACAATATAGTTAAAATAATAATTTTACTCTGGTATATAGTTTATTACCTATAACAACAGTACCACGAACAAACTAATAATAAATTTTGAAATTTTACTCACTATAAAATATACCATTCGAGGAAACGAATTATTATTTTATTAATATTTCCATTTCTTCGCTCTAGCACCGAAGCAACACGGCGTTCAGTTCCGCAACACACCACGCAACGCCTCGAAAAATTCGACAGAAAGTGGGGAAATGGTCTTAACACTTACTTCCCTGCGAGATACAACGTGAAGGTGATTTTTTTAAATTTTTATTTTTAAGTACAGAAAATTATACATCTAAGGAAGCACGAGCTTTAACATCTAGAAAGTATAAGCATGAATCACCAGCGCGGAGCGACGAAGACACGAGTCAATTGATATAATTCATTCGATGGAGCAAATCCGTTCCGAGCGGGAGGGCCATTGTCGGTCGCAACTCAATAATGAAACGCAAAAAAACTGTCACAATGGATGTTATAACCCCCAATATTGTAAGGGGAATTAGTACGCATTACTTAATAAAAGGCTGAGATTTTTTTTATGCATTTTCAATTATGTGGGGGGGGGGGGGTAAGAAGAACAGAAAGGTCACCATGTTCGTTCACTTTATATTATATCAGATTGGTAAAACACCAACCACCAGCCTATGTTATATAAATATACACTTACATATGGACCGTTTATTTTGAAAGTGATGTAAGTCCATTTTTGAGAAAAATGAGCTATTACGTAATTCATGCTTAATTTAATGTAGTTTTTTTATATATAACTAGTCCGTGTTAAATTTCTCAAAAAAGACCCATGTTTTGAACAACTTAAAATCGGTCGGTAAATGAAATTGCATAATCATCGATATACTAATCTTTAATTTTCTCGAAACAAAAGAAAATGGACTTACACCACTCTCAAAATAAACGGTCCATATATTGTTGTTTCTTACTTACTTCCTCACAGGCAGCCACATAGTGTTGCTTGCATTTCCTCAGAAACCCTCTCCCCCTCTCCCCCGCCCCCTCGCTCTCCCAGTGTAAAAGCTAATAGGGCTAACAGCATTAACCTCGTGATCAGAAAAAAAAAGAATATAACGCTGCAGAGACCGTAACTCCTGGATATTATTCTTATACAAACAACCAATGATAACAAACAAACTTTATAATAATACATATACTTATGTAATATATATAAAAATCACAGTAGCAATATATACATTACTTATTACGTTTGATTCGTAACGACTTCACGAGCAACACGGTGACGTTATCGATTGCTCGAAGGTCGGATGAGCAATAACAAATTCATAATTCATAGAGTTAAGTGGAAAATATATATCAATTAACCATTCATGAAATGATGTTTCAACAACAACAAACCCTATAAGTTTTACAATTAAAATCCAATACAACACTTTTAAAATACGGTCAAAATTCATAAGCTAAATCTAAAGAAGCAAATCCTTACAAAAAAAAACCACTGGGTAATTAGTTTATAATCTGTCAATATTCTCTTATAACTCTGTTACTCAAATAAGCTTCACGCTGTAACAGAGTAGGCAGAGAGAAGCTAGTGCTAAAACACTCTGTTCTCCACCACAAAAGAGAACCTGGATATCGAAGTGATTAAGAAAGAACATAAACATTACTTATACGTACATACATAGACCAAAACTTCCTTTAGACCGATCCACACGTGTAGATAGACATATTTGGACGGCACGAATAAGGAAACGCGGGGATTCAATGCACTCTACATCCGGTGTATAGGATAATTTAGGCGCAAGTATTATCTATACTCTATGATTCTCTTGTCTATGCTTCCTGTACGCGTTATGGCGCGCAAACTGACAGACGTAATGGCGGTAAGAATAAAATATGGCAGCGGAATTATTTATTTTCACTTCAATATTCTTTGTACAATAAAATGTCATGTTCGCCAAATATAGAATACAATGGGTCAGTCTGAGAATAGTGAAAGTGATATCTTTAAAAAAAAACAACCGGCCAAGAGCGAGTCGGATATTATATTATTCTTGTTATGCAATTATTAACCGAATTCAAATAACAGGAGGTTCTTAATTTGACCGAAAGATAATAATTTTCGTTTGCAGTTTCTATTGATTTTCATACTTAATACATTATTTTTACAATTTTCTCCTTCATAGAATATTAGACATTCTCAATACAATAAATGTTTTAGCAAGCATAATTTTTAAATATCAAATTTCTAAGGTCTGATATGTAAAAGTATATCTAAATAATTAAAACGAATGAGGAGACATTTTTGTCATCTATATTATACGAAAAAAATAAAAATAAAATAAAATCAATAAAAAAAACATTATAATATAATTATTTAAGGAAAAAGGTTAAATAACATAAGTGTTAATTGATAAACTTATATGATTTATACATGTCCCACTTTAAGAACATATTGTCGTAAACCATTGTATTTGGTACTAAAAGATAATGAGAGCGTGATTGATGATGCAAAGTGAGGTTCTGACAGTGTTTGATTTTGCAAAGACTCATTCCACGCGAGTGAAGTTTGAAAACAAAAGTTTCCTTATTTGGGTTAATAATAAAAAAATGACGACAACACCTCAAGATTTCGGTAGAAAGTAGAGAATGTAGTGTTTTAACACTAGGTTCCCTCTGCCTACCCATGCGTACCCGTATATGCGGGATACAACGCAAAGCTATATATATAAAAAACAATTATACATTATATACCTAACAGATAGATATATTTATGTCTAACTTAACTTATTTGTTTAGTAAATATTAATATACAAGTATTCCATAATTTATAAAATTTTTGCAACACTATACGTGTATAGCTATCTATAAAAACAAAGGAAACAAAGAAAAAAAAACGCAAAATCATAGACACTTGCATATAGAGTAGACAAAGTCGAAAATCCTTATATTTTTTGTAAGCCTTTAACTATGGGTCTTTTCAAAGGGCAGTAAACAGTGGTGTATTAAAGTTCCCCGCACGGGACCGGCCTTTCAATTTTGCAGACAGACCGTTTAAATCCGGATTGTGCTTTTAATTAATATTTAAAATAATTTCCTGGTTCAAAAAACCTTTTTTTATTGGTATCATGATTTTTTTTGGTACAAGAGCGAAGAAATGTTCATATCAATAAATAGAAAATAATTAATTCCTATGAGCGGAGATCGAATTCACAACCGTCGCGTTACAATCACACTCTACCCCTGAGCCAAGACGACCGCTATAATAATTATATTTAATTTAAATGAACATATCGAAGAGCCCTCGAAAACGCCCTTAATAAAATTTGATTGTACCTACTACTACCTTCGCTTCGTAGTTTCTTCTTGATTGTGACAAAGCAGAGAGTACCAACTAATTTAGAATTACTCCTTACTTCCAAAATATAAGAAAAACATATTATATAGAAGTAAATGAATTCAATATAGTATATGTAAGATATATATTTAAAGTCAAAAGTTACATCACGCGCGATAACTTCTCAACTGGCAACTTGTCAATAAACGGCCGCGATTGATATCGCAATCAAAATTAGCACAGACAAATTGCTCAATTTAGTTTTTACAACGTTTTCACATTGAATATGGTAACTTATGGCAACTGGTATCTGCAAGCTATATACCTAGTTAACTTTTCTTCTTTTAGCTTCACGCTGTATCACGCACACAGGAGGGTGGGCAGAGGGAACCTAGTGTTGAGACACTCCGTTCACCATAAATTGAGGCACACTTTGTATATGCAATTGCATCTCAGGCGACGCTCTTGAGATGGTTTGGCCACGTTACGCGCCGGCCTAAGAACTATGTCGGATGCAAGTGCCTTGCTATATCAGTTCCTGGAGTGAGACCTCCCGTGTCTGTCTCCCGTGTCTGTCTGTCTCCAAGATATCGTGATGCAGGAAATGAGAGCCAATGGTCTAACCACCGAGGACGCAAAAGACCGTGCAAAGTGGAGTACGTTGAGTAGGAGGGCAGACCCTGGCAATAGCCGGGATTAATGCCAGGAGGAAGAAGACTTTGTATATGCAATTATTACTAGAAACCTCTTATTGTATGTTTATAACAATAACTTAGCTAACTCATTGAAACGAATGATAAGAATACATGGGTATTACATAGAATTAAACATCAATGACGGTATTGTGGTTTGTGGTGCGAAATGATATTTCTATTGTGATAGGAATAAAACAAAGCTATTACTCATTTACAACAATAAAATTTGATATCTAACTTCCGGCTTACTCAATACAAATTTAAATCAATAAAAAATATAAAAAATTCCAGAAATTAAATCACCGATTTTGAACATGTTTGTGTAATTTGGAAAATACGTAGTTAGAAGAGAGCTTTCTCGTTGTGGTAAAGAGATAAAGCTTGGCATTAAGTTCTGCCATTCAACACATAATGTTTCGAAAATTAGACGGAAAGTGGGAAAAGGAGGTCTGAACACTGCTCTCTCTGCGAGTTGTGTTACACGCGGGACTTATTTGGAACCTAAAACAATAATTAGTCATACTAATGCAAAGAAATCTAGAAAAAAATCGAAATAATTACAAAACAGTAGTTTTAATACAAAATTAGGTTATAACAATATAATATACCTACATACCTATCACAAATAGAAGATACCGTCGTTATCAGGCGGACGCCGCCCACTCCGGAACGATAAGTGTGCGAATTACCCGCTGCAATTGCATTTCAAAGGTTATAAGTTAAATTAATCAGTTTCACGCTGTATCACGCTACATCCCGCATGTAGCAGGGCAGGCAGAGGAGGCCTAATGTTAAGGCACTCCGCTCTGCATTTTCCGCCGAATTATGGAGGTATTGCGTGTTGAGAGACAGAACTCAATGCCTTGCAATTCAATTTCATTTCTTCGAGTGGGAATCAAACCCATAACTTCTCGCATTGGAGTCACGCACTTTTGCCCCTGTTACATGCAGGATACAGCGTGAAAAATTCAAAAAATATTCTTTATTGTACATTGAATAATGCAATTACAAGACCGTTCACAATTACAAATGAAATAGCACAACAGGCGGCCTAATTGCTAAGTGAGCAATCTCTCCCAGGTAACCTTGGGGTTGAGAAAAGAATAAATTAAATTGGGAGAGTTATAAAATATACATATACAAACACATAAATATATACATACATAGATTTAGTAAGAACAATAAATGTATTTTGCCCTATTATTACCAAAGCGAAGGAAATACAAAGAAAATAACTCATTGCCTCGACCGAAAACCGAACCCACTACCCTTACATTTCAGCCACTTACTTTACTCCACACAAACAAAACTAATATCATAATAAATTATAACTCAAAAACTCATACAAACACGACATACATACACAGTCCACGATCAATATCCAGAGGTACAAGAGGTCCACGACCCAGTTGCACCTGCGAGCTGGCGGCAGCGGGATGAAAGACGCGGTTATAAATATGCAGCGATCGACAGCGACGTTTTGTATAGTAATGGATTTACTTTTTATTATTCATGAGTAGGGGTATCTACTATTCAGATTAGTTTTCGAGTGCAATTGAATTATTACAGTGTATAATTATTTAAAATTAAGATTAAATAACTAAATTCCAATTAACAACTAACATATTATTGTTTTAATAATAATAAACAGTTTAAAAAAAAAATGTTATTAATTGCTATATACCAATTTAAATAAAAAGTAGGCATATCGTGAAAAACAACGCTCACGTGAACGGGAAGGTCGTACGTCAAGGAGTATATTTTTGGTACAGACGTTTACGAGAAAAATTATGATGACAGATATACATATGCGGCTTTGAAGAAGAGATTAGATGGCTTCTCATATTTCATATATTAATCTGTACTAATTTAAACTTTACATCCATACTGGCCTGCATTTATATTTATCATAGAAAGGAATATTATTTAAATATATTTAGTTCGAACCAGCACCTCCAGGATTCAAAACGAAGAACCAAACGAACTCTTCGGGTTCATAATATTAATAACAAACACTTTAGCAAAAGAGAACTTACAGAAAAAAATTATATAAAATAACCTTACTTTCAAGTTTTCTTCATACTGTAGTAAACATGGACGATTGTTTGCTCTAAAATCGTAACGGCGTCGGCGACAAGTCATCGAAACAAATTGAGAGAGCTCACTTATAGTGGGGGGAGTTGATTGGATTTCTACCCTAGCGTCAATACAAATAAGTTTACCGCGGGAATTGAACTGAAAACAGTTATACAATCAGCTTAGAATAATTTGAAAATGAATTTACTAGAAATAAAATTGTTCAATATTAATTATATTACTAGATTTTGTATATGTGTTGTTACTGAAGCTAGGAAACATATAAAATAATTTATTTCATCGAGTGGAACCTCCTGGAACCTATCGCGTTTACAGTCACACGCTTGCGGCCCTACACCACACCACTACTGAACTCAAAAAAAATATAAATATAATTAACAGAAAAAAATATACGTCATCTAACAGACATACCACAGAGCCATTAGTGAATGATAGAGAGAAAAAAAAAAGAAGCATTAACCCAATTCAAAACGCACCCCGAGGCGAGCTCGAGTGCAGCGCGGCAGTGGACGAGTGCTTGAGCAAACTACGGTTTTTACTGTGGGAACCTTTAGAATTTACCGTGGTCCCATTCCATGACGGCGGATACCTAACACTTTTTATTGTCCCATTTTAGTACTCGTACTTGCTGGCTACCTAAATGTGGATAAAAATTTATTCTCATATTGTAACTAGGCCGCCACGCGGCTTCGTCCGCTTTTACTACACAATTATTTACATTATCATCTGAATTACTTTCGTCATCTACTAACATATTATCATTTATGCGACAATATCCATACATTTATAGCTCAAGTCAATAAAACATTTATTTTGTACAATATTGGCGCCAGGAATTATTAAAATTAAGGTAACTTTATTTGGGAACCGATTGAAATAAAACTAACAAACACTAAATATAATGCAGAGGGAACTTAGTGTTAAGACACTCCGTTCCCCACTTTCAACAGAATTAGCGAAAGAAACATTCACCGCCCCGCTTTTACCATGTAGGTACACAAGTAACAGAACGAAGAAAGAACATGAAAATATTATAGAAAATAAGAATTAATTTTCCCGAGTGGATATCAAACCTACAACCGTCGCATTTACAGTCACACGCTCGTGCCACTGCGCCACACTGACATCAACTAATAAATTATAATATTAAATAGTATAATAACATTCTTTTGTATAATAAAAGTTAAAAGTGTGACAAAATTACAAGCTCAACGAACACAACCCGCATAGTAGGGAAGTTAACGAACTCATTTTAATGGCTCGATGGCAATAAATAGGTTTTAATCTACACGTTAAACCAATATCCAACGCCGCGTTGAAATAAAATGGTTTTTGGGAAACTAACAAGTTAAAAAACGTCCACTTTTATCTTGAAACATCTTTTATAATTGTCAACGACTTTTTTAAAAATTTTAATTGACTATTGGTAAAAAAAAGTTAAATTTAGAACTTGAATTTTGAACCCCATATCCATATAGGTATGTAGATCTCCCATTCTTTTGTCGATGAAGTAGAGAACGACGCATTACTTAACATTAAACTTGGCTCTCATTTTACATTTATGTCTATGACGGGATTGTTTACTATATTATTGTAAAGTAAACAACGCAGTGGTATCCTGTGATAAAAATTTAAAAAAAAAAACTTATTTAGTAAAAAAATATAATTTATATGATGATTCTGGATTCAATTCCTACTTGAGGGAATGAATAATTATTATGAATTCCTCGCTCTTTGACATTTTTATCTTTAAAACGCAAAGTCTCGAAAGTTGGGGAACAGAGACTTAACAGTAGGTTGTCCTGCCTACCCTGCTATACGCGTAAAGTTAAAGCATTTAAATTACCAGAACCCCTGACCACCAGGGTATAATTGTAATAAGCGTGCACAGCTGGATACATCCAATAATAGTAGATCCCTCGTACCGTTGATTTATGACCTAGATATTTGTAAACGCATTGCCAAACGGGGATGCGGTGTCCGCTATTACAGTACGACCGACGAGTTGTGGTTGCTGTGAAGCTAGGTTTTCCGAACTTTTGCTCATTGTTCAATTGGAAAAAAAATCCTAAAATCTAATCTTCGCAGCCATCTATATCTAACTTCAAAGCGGCCATTACTTGTCAAACGTACTGTACTGTGGTTACGGTGCCACTACTACTAGCCCCAGATATAGACTAAATACTCGCTTTTAGTATTGGATATTTGGAAATTAATAGCTCAGTTTATGAGGTCGGTCAGCTATGGCGTAGTGTTGTAATATACATTCCTAGCTTGTATCAAAATTGAAATGGTTATTCAATTTGAAATCTAGAGAAGTTTCAAATTGTTAATTTAAATCAATATGTTAATATTGTCTATTAATAAGCAGATTTGATTAGGTGGAAAGAATTCAACAGTAGCTTTTCTATTATTTTCTATTATGATGGTGATATACAAAATATTAGTGAATATTGAAAATATTTTAATAATTTTTCCATAAATACACATATAATTAAAAATATTGAATAAATATTGTTCAATAAGCTCGAATTTCGGAATCAAAACACATTAAATGTTAATTAATATTAAAAATGCAAATTTTATTGAAAATAACAATAATAATAATAGGTAAAAATCATTTTAGCTGTGTCATCCCTCTTTCTGTAAACAGAGAACGAGATTTTTCGCTTCAAACACGCAAAGCACGGTATGCTTTGCGTGTTAATACGTGTGCAAACGATTAATTAAACCCAAACTCGACTATTCAATCTTCTTTTCACGGGAATATTTTCCATAGAGCTAACGGGCACAGCATTTTACGCAACTACATTTATAAGAGGCCTCAAATGCCTTTACTAGTAAATACTTTAACTTGGTTTTATTTACACTGTGAAATAATAACAATGACAACACCGTTGTGGCGTAGTGGAATAACGGTTGTGGATTCAATTTCCACTCATCGAAATAAATTATTAATTATTGTCCTTTCTTTGCTCTGGTAACAAAGATGAATGGCGGTGTGGATCTTAGCTAACTAAGAAAATTCAGCGAGGAAACGGATTATTTTAACACTAGGTTCCCTCTGCCTATCCTACTATATAGGGGATACATAGTGAACCTAATAAAAAAAAAACAACAATGTTTTAAATTCATTTGAAGTACAATAATAAAAAAAAGTTCTTCTATTCTTTATATTTTTAAATGAATTGTTATGAGCGAGACCGATGGCGTCACGGCTCTTGAACCGGCCGGGCTGAGTAATAACTTTTGTTTATTCCAATCACAGTTATACATTTAAATTAATTGCTTCTGTTTAAGCTATCTGCGATTAAAATATAATTTTTATTTAATAAAAATACACAATGGAAGGTTTATTTTATTAATATTTTTTTATTATTTTGATTTTTACGTATATTATAGTATCTACAGGAGGCAGAATTCGTGTATTGGGTGGCGGAATTCAACGCCGCGTCTTGTCTCGGATAGGCCAGGATAATGAAAACATTTCACTCCTTCAAATGTGAATAGAACCCACAATCACCGCGTTAACAGTTAGATCACTGCGCCACAACGGTATTTTATATACTTTCCTATCATCAACATTTGATTATTTTATTTATTAAACTAATTAATTAGCCTATGCAAAATAAGTTACCGAGGGTTACGCACATATGTTGCGTAATTAACAAAGGCAGTGAATGATTAATAATATAAAAGGGTATAGAAATTTTGAACTGAAGGCTGAAATGAAAAATGAAAATTTTTCTCTCATTTTTTATACTAGCCATTCATAGTATCTTTATGGGTGACTTCTCGAGACTACTGATTTAAATAAAAAGTGCGACCCAAAAAATAAAAACGAAAATTAAAAAATGAAAGGACGTACAGTGTTTAGCTACGAATTAAAACATGTTTTTATTGTTACTTGTTAGTGAGGTGATCTACCTCTAAAGACTTAGTAAAATAATTGTATCTTTGATAATATGAAAAAGCTGTAAGCCAGCCAGCAAGAAATATTAATTATTCCGTGCGTGCAGGTTAGCTACTACGCATCTATATTGCGAATACATAGTTGACGCCATTGTTTATAGTATTACTATATACTACTATAGTATTTAAATACAAGGTGTACTACAATTTTATAGCAAAATCTTTATAATCGGTAATTTATTTAATAGAATTATTACATCTATATATTTATAACATCTTCTGTTATACTCTGTGACTGATAGACAATGCATAGGAGAAAGTACTGGACTTACAAAGCAGAAATTTGACAGGTAAGTTTAGTAAGTGTGGGGGAACAATTGTGTTGGTTATTTTTTTAATTTGACCTTCCGAAAATCTGTATGGACTTGGTGATATTGCCTCTTGAAATTGGAACAGGTGAGACCCGCTTGTGGGACACAGATTTGAATATGCAATCAGCAATCCTATGAAGATTTGCTTCAGGCAGTCTTTGGGCTGACATCGAGGTCGGGGTCAGGAGTTGAATGGGTCATCGCGTCAAACGTGGCTATTACGTTCATGTTAATAAGGCCAGACTTAATATTCATCTCATTTCTTGTATTACTAAATTTAGTTAGGTATTTATACACTAGAAAACAATAGCTAAAAATAATTTAGCAAATTCGCTCTTAGGGGATTAATTTAATACACTCAGACTCGTATTGATAAATTACATCTCTAAAGAAAACGGCATCTTAAGATCGATCTCAGAATTGATTTGTACTGCATGCTTGCAAATATTTCATTTAAATAACATTACTTATTGTGCTATTTCTCAAAAGTCATACAGGAACGGGAAAAACAAGATTCGTCATTTTATGTTTTAAATTCCACGTAAACAAAAATGTGGGCGACGACTAGTATTATTAATTAAATATTCCTTTTTTTAATATAATGCAATTTTAGGTACTAATAGCAAAATATACACAGCAGCTTTAAGATGTTATCCAAATGTAACCCTCACATACATAGTGTGACTCATAAGGGGGGTGATACACCCTTATTTATTACTATATCGAAGGTCACAAGGGCAGAAAGTGTCATTAGAGCATTAAGTAATCAAGAGTAGCCATTATTTTTGTTCGCACCGTCTGACTGTAATCGCGGGGGTCGTGGGTTCGGTTCCAAATCATAGGAATGAATTATTTTCATTTCATTACTCTGGTAACAAGAAACGGAGCGGCGTTCAGTTCCGCCACTTAAGAGTCAATATTGCTAATTGAACTCGGATGAAGGCCTAGTTTTTTTTATAAATAAGAAACATTTATTATAAATAAATATTTATGAGTTAGAAGTAACATAATAAACATCCTAAGTATGTTTCAAGCATATGGTTGAAAACACCTGGCCCCATACTGCACAATGACATTACGACCTTGAGTATGTAAAATAACTTATAACAATGATTTTTACAGCTTAAGCATTTTTTTATTTACATATTTTTATTGTTTCGTTTATGAATTTAATAATAATCCAATTCGTAACATTGTTATTTTAATTAAAATATATATATTTATACAAATCATACCTACAAAATGAAACTTGTTTCCTAATAAAATAGTGTAAAAAAAACTTTAGTCATCTGTTTTGGCCTGCACATATGGATATATTAACTTTTTTAATGTATTTTTTTTTTTAATAAAAATGATTTTCTTTTATATTAACATTATCCTAGTATGTATATATTTACAAGTGATTTAGATATTAACACTATCGATTTTAAAATTCACGAACATTAGTTGAACAGTCAGTACTTCAGTAGTATAACTAATTTATAAGGGTGGATCGACCTAGCACATGAGAACGCACAAGGCACCGTTTATAAATACTCTCGTGTAATACACCGACTAAAATATGAAAATTTGAAATGAATTTAAATTAAAAAGAAATTTTAAGCATAAATACCTTATATTTTTCGGAAAATAATGGGTTCTTGTGTTCAGAATCTCGTGCCTTGTCCCTATGAAATCTTGCACAACCACTGAACTCAAAAACTACGCAAATAAAACACACTGGCACTTACGTTCACTTAAAAGTGATGAAAAAACTAAAGAATTGATAGTATCATGAACTAATTATGTCATGAAACGTCCAGTAATCTGTTATAAAATGAAAAAAATGTAGCATCTCCTTATAAAAGTACCGACACACAATAAACACGACCACTGCCCAGAAAATCCATTTAAAACTGACACAAACATATAAGCGGCGCTACTATCGCCTTTTGGCGCAAGCGCTTTGACGTCACTAACTTTTTCTATATTTTCTTGAGTTAGATTCAATGTATTTGTGATCTGATTTAAAATTAAAAATTGTTAAATTATCAAAATATTTTTATATTTTATAAATGTGCTACTTAAAATAATTTGAAAATATCATTTAGTTGTATAAAATGGTGATTAAAGGCCAATTATTCATTCTAATGTTTTCCTTAATTTTGTTGTTAACCTAGTGATAAAATTTGACAGATAAGAAACTTATAGTATTTATAATATTTTTATAATAGTATTTTCTTATAGAAAGATGCTAGAAAACGTGAAACAAGTTATATTAGTGTTATCAGGGAAAGGTGGAGTCGGAAAATCCACAGTCAGTACCCAACTAGCACTAACACTTAAAGAAAAAGGTTTTAAGGTTAGTGTTTCATAAACATTTCTCAATAATGAATTTTATATTGTACTTACTTAGTATAACAGTTTTTTTATTATATTCTAGGTTGGATTACTGGATATTGATTTAACTGGACCCAGTGTCCCATATTTACTAAATTTGGAAAATCAAAATATTCATCAAGGACCAGAAGGTTGGATACCAGTATATTTGGATAAGGAACAAAAACTAGGTGTTATGTCTATTGGTTTTCTTCTCAAATCTAGAGACGATGCCGTCGTATGGAGAGGACCAAAGAAAACATCGATGATCAAACAGTTTTTAGAAGATGTATATTGGCAAGATTTAGATTTCCTAATCATAGACACACCTCCAGGTATAACTTTAGTAAAAATTAAATAAAATTTAATATTTTATTAGATGCACATGTAAGTAGATTAAGTACTATATAAATTTTAGGGGTTTTAATATTAATATTTTCATTTGCTCACTTTGTTAATAAGGTGGAAAGCTGTGTTGACTTCAACCACTGCATCTAAAAAAAGTACTACAGAAGATTTATATATATTTACTTTATACTCTTATTTTCTAGGCACGTCTGATGAACACATAACAGTAATGGAGAACTTGCGACAAGTGCCACGGTGTTCAGCAATTATAGTGACAACTCCACAGGAAGTGGCCATAGAAGATGTGCGCAAAGAAATTACATTTTGTAGGAAAACTGGCATTCAAATAATGGGCATTATTGAAAATATGAGTGGGTAAGTTGGTAACTGGAGCTAATATTATAATGTTTATTTTCTGATCTGATTCTATACATATTCATATTATAATGATGAACACTTTGTTTCGTTGAAAGACCTTACCTCAGAACATATTAGTTCAAGTGGTCATAGTAGTTCAAGTCTTTTTGTATTGGATAGTTTATTTATTGAGGCCGTCTTGGTGCAGCGACACGCATCCAAGTTGCAATGTGCAGTCCAAATTGTTGAACCTCGAATCTTGATTTTTTTTTAATAATTTCTCCATAGAGGTCATTAAAAATTTTTGGAAAATAGGATTTGTAGATAGATCAGTGTTGATAGTCCAGATACACCCAAATCCGTATAACCAAGTAATTGAAGTCTAATTGAAAAAATAACAATTAATAAATACTTTAGATTTTTAAAGTTGTAAATCATTTTTACTACAAGAAAAAATCTTGGAAAATGAATAAAAATATCCACCTGACCTGCCTTGCATATTTTTTTTTATTTTGCGTATTATCAGTTATTAACCATTATATACTAGTATAGTAAAATATATATTAAAATTATTTTTTTCAGTTATGAATGTCCAACATGCAGCGAATGCACAAACATATTTTCAACTGGCGGAGGGAAATCTTTAGCCGAAATATCAAAACTACCTTTCTTAGGAACTATTCCTATAGACCCAAGAGTTGGTGCTTTAGCTGGTAAAGGGGTAGCCGCAATTACCGAATTACCTGAAAGTAATACTAGTAAAATGTTTAATAGCTTAGTCTCTGTTATAGAGAGTGGATTAAGTAATGGATCGTAATATTAATATTGTATATACTTAAAGATATGTTTTTTTAATATATAAGGTAAATAGAGTTATAAATAAAACATTCAACAAAAAAAAATATTTAAACATTCCTTTTAAGTTTAAATCCAAAATTTAAAATTTACTTCACAATTTGTAACTTCATGGCAGCATCTAAAATTTATGTAAGGGACATAAAAGCAATAATAGAGCCCAAGTATACATTTTTTAAGCATACTACTGTAATTCTCAATTTATATAATAAAATTAATATAATTTTAATTTACTATTTGGGTAATCTACTCCATCCAAAGGACCAACTGATTCTGGTAGAAATAACAATTTATTATGACAAAGTAGATGTTTGTAGTTGATTCCGTTTAGATATTTTGTGCCCTTTATACCCCTCATGTATAATACATAAATATAACTAAAATAGACTTAAAATATGGTTTGTATTATAATTATTTATATATATTTTTTGAAAACTATTCAAACAATTTTTTTTAATATAATTTGAACTGATTGATATTGTCTAAAATATTGAAATTTGCTAAATATATATATATAATTACATAATTAATTCTAAGAAATAGAAAGTTAAATTATGTTCCTATTTATATTACAATTGCCGGCTTTTTAAAACAAGTATATAATTATTTTTTAAAGCAATTTATTTTGTAGTGCAACATTATTATATTTTTTCAAAAAAGCCTTTATTTGGATACTAAGTTTCATCTTTAGCATTTCATAATTAAAGATTGTTTTTAATGGACAAAACACATTGAACAAAAATGTTTGTTAATTTACTTTGAATTTCGATTCTTACTATCAAATTAAAAAAAAATCAAAATATTTAAATATGATTGTTTGTTTTATAATGTATTTAAAATGGCTATATGTAAATATTATGGGTTTTAATAAAAAAATATATCAAATTTTTCAATGTTTATTTTTTATTACATACACAACACATAATTTAAAAACATTGATACATTTATGTAAATATAAATCTCAAAAAATACATATATCTCCTGTATGTTGTATAAAATTTGGAAAATATGTAACATGCTTCATGAACATGCTTCAGGTTACAGCTTCAGATTAGTGTCAAGAAGAGGTTCCGTTCTTCGATTTGCATTCGAGACATTGTAAGATCGAGGAAATTAATTAATTAATTCCGACGAGTGGTAATCGAACTGAAAATCATCTTGTTTACAATACGGCATTGTCCCATTGTGCACAATGCACATAGCTCTTCTTTTTATGTTTCAATAATATAAGTTTTACAAGAAAAGTCTTTCTTTAAACAATGTAATGTTCAAATTGTATATGAATATACTATGACATCTGGTCCCTGTATATAGTTTACAATATTATTTTTATTAATAAATGGGAAAAGTATACATTTGTAACATAAATTGTCTTAAAATATAATTTTAAACACTTAAAACATCAACACACATTAAACTTATATTTTGAAGCCATTACCAAAATACATTTTGAATTACACAAGTAAATAAAATATAAATTTTTATAATATATTTTTCATCGTAAATAAAGGTGTGTCATAAGTTTGTCATGTTTTTGTATGTGGCATCACAGTCCCCAAACAGACATTTTTTTTTTTTGTTTAAACGTTGATGTTAATCAACAGTGTTCTTAGCTATAATAAAAAAAATGCTGAAGTATTTGCAGATTATCAGCTTTTTTAGTTTGTTTACGTTTTAGAGCTTTTTATGTCGGGAGTTTTTAATTATAAATTATCTACGAGATTATTAATTAAAACGTTCCCTTTATTTTGGTAATAGTTTCGAAACATGCTGTATAGGTAAATATATTTTAACATATGTATATGTATAATATATTCGAATACATTTGACTCTATTAGACATATAACATTTAATGCCTTAAACATTTTATAAACTAGTCTAACAATTAACATATAAAGCCTATTAAACATATAATCTACCCACAATTACTTATATATACTAAGGAATAATTATAAAATTAAGAATGAAACATTTTGAATTTATATGAAAGGGAGAATATTTTTTTTATAATTAATAAAAATATATGATTTGAGAATTACAATATACAAAGTGGAAGCGTCTGCGCTCCTTTTGCGGGAGCATATAGGGTAAAATATTTCAAACCCTTACCTAAAAATATAATTAAGATTCGTCAATAGTTTAGATGTACCTACACAAAAAAAATCAATCGGCAAACGGTTTGGAGAACGGACTGGCCACCGTCGAGGACCCGAGGTCCATACGAGTGCGGGCGCTCTAGGTGGGTCTGTCGTCTAAGTGGATCTGGTCGACATATACTGTTATGCGGCTACGTATGACTTCTAAAAATTTCATAGTATTTAAATTTGGCCTTAGGAGTTTATTTCCATGATTACCAGTCCACAGTCCACACAGGGATACATTACATTTGTATCCCTATCCTAGCTTCCCGATTTAATTGTAAAATTTGTTCACCCCAATATCTTAAGTTTTGCGAGTTCTTAATGCCATTGCGAGTGGAAGTGCTCTCGTTAGTCCATTAAATGTTAAATACAAAGTCTGAGTCAATGTTGACATTTTCTAGTAACCATTGACAACATGCTAAACCGATAGGCCTATCTCGTTGTAATCAAGCCTGAATTTTATATATTTAAAGGGACGACGTTTGTTTGGTTTTAAAATTTTGTGTACCGTAAAGTCGCTTACTTGGAAGTAATTGGCTTTTCTGCCTAAACTGGGCGTAGGATTTCTATCGAAGTAATTTATTTCAATTTCTCGGGCCATTTGTAATTCTCGTGACGAAACACGCTCTTGGTGTGGCACTACTGGTTCATTTTCTCGGACCCTTCGTACTGCTTTTACACATGTACGATAATCTGAAGGACATCTACGACTT
>HE671296.1:24991-55418 GCA_000313835.2 Heliconius melpomene melpomene | reverse complement strand
CAAAATTAAAAATCTAGTCCCAGTTTTTTGTATCACCTTTTTAATAAAACTAACTAACATAAAGAATAACTTCATTCCAAAAAATATAAAAAATAACACCTGCCAATAAAAATTTTATTAACTTGTATAGTTACGTAATTTGATATTAATAATATATATGTTTTGAATAAAAACTGATTTATTTTAACTTCACGCTGTATCCCAGTCATAGTAGAGTTGGCATAGCGGATCTGGGAATTTAGTGTTAAAACACGTCGTTTTAAATACAATAACATAAAATATACATACGTATATGAGTTTATATATCATAAGTTGGAAAATGTAATTCCTATTAATTTCTTAATAAACTTTGACTTTGGCTGACAGTATCTGTTATTTGTAACAAAAACAACATTATGCACTACATAATATGCATAGAATCAGTTTTTCTTTATAATATATTCGATCTAATTTTGACAACAACTAGTCCGGTTAATCGAGTTTTTACTGTTCTTACTAATAAAGTGCTATTTCGTTTAAGCGGTAGTAATCTCCAGTTGGTTTTCCTCTCCAAGCCACATGAACTGACGGATTTCGTCCTCTGATGATGGACAACAATGGGGAGGTGCCTT
Source organism: Heliconius melpomene melpomene (assembly GCA_000313835.2). NCBI lineage: Eukaryota > Metazoa > Arthropoda > Insecta > Lepidoptera > Nymphalidae > Heliconius > Heliconius melpomene. The sequence continues at coordinate 54,807 of HE671296.1, read as the reverse complement.
TTCGAGGACACGACGAAGTTCCTATGATACGCAATTAAATTAAATTGTAGCAACAGTAAGAAAAGGTATCAACTATTAATATATATTATCATTAATCGGTGTTGAGTTTCGCCACTCAACACGCAAAGCTTGGATTCGGAGGAAATTGAAAAAAAAATAAAACAAATAGAGATAGACAGAAGAAGTAGGTGAGAGTCACCTGCATGGCGCTGCGGTTGCGCGCGGCGGCGGCGCGGTGGTCGACGACGGGCGCGGGGTAGTCGCGGCCCACCACGCAGCCCGCGCGTTGCTGCACTTGCAGCGGCGCCGTCCATGGCTCGTAGCTACAGAAATATACATATATATTTATAAATCTAGATAGACTAATACTATTTTATTTATGTGAAATAATTTGGAAAACTACACTGAACTAAAATAGAAAATATAGTCCACAATACTTACATGTATTCCACAGGCATATTAGCCAGTTCAGGCACATATCGTCGTACGTAGTGTCCGGTGGGCTCGAGCCGTCGTCCGAGGCGGACGGGGCACGCGCACTCGCCTGAATCGAGTAAAGCTTCGAACGCTGATGATGATACCCACATCCAGTTACCGGCGCATACTGACCTGATTGATGTTATACGTTTTTGATTTAAAATATTGGTGCGAACTATTCTTTTTTTCAATTTCTAATTTGTGGAAGATCACTTTTTAAAGTCAAACCAACAATTAATTTAGTTAATTCGCCAGTCTTAACTTTAGCTTAATTTAGAATTACAACACTAAATTATCTTCTTTACTAACTAGTCTTAACACTAAATTATCTCTGCCTACCCCGCTGTTACGTTATGTATGCCTTGATATTTTGACGTTTAATTACTTTTAATTTAATTTTAAAAATATATTTTATAGCTCATGATAACACAATATAATAGATAAACCTACAACACTCACCAATCAGCATCAAGCAGATACTTAAGGAAGTGATTCAACCCGTGTTCCCACGACAACCACAAGGTACCGCGCGTCAGGAAGGACGCCACCGTGTTCCTCACGGCGTGATGCAACCAGCCTTCGGTACGAAGTTGACGCATCGCGGCGTCTATGAAAGGGAAACCTGTACGGCCTTCACGCCATCTGGTGAGAAATTTGGACATATTTAGATAGATTAATTCATCGTGTATGTTGTTAACTATGAGCGGCGTTAAATTCCGCAACATCATCTTACAGATAGTGCTTCTATGAATAAGAAACCGGTGTGATTTTCACGCCACCTAGAAAGGGAATTTAGATAAACTTAGATATAGAATCCGTCGTGGATGGAACAGTGTCTTATTGTTGAAATAAAGCGGCGCTCAATTCCGCAAAAGAATTCCTGTATTCCCACGATAACTGTTGGACATTCTACCACGAGTAAGTAACAAAAATTCTTATTATTACAAACAGCATCAGCCAGTCCGTGCGAAAGGTCTAAGCGGAGTTTTGCATGTGTGTGAATGTTCACATACATATAATTATATAGGAGGATGGATTTTAAAACTGCATTATGCAAGCGGCTAAACCGCGGCAGCTGTGAGCTTTTAGTAATGATATATTTCATATTTTTATTTCCTTTTATAAAAAAAAATTGTAATATCTCACCTCTGCAATTCATCGCTTTCGGGTTCCTTCCAAGGGATGTTCAAACATATGGGATTATTACCCATTTGGCCGTAGTTAGGGTTGTTTACACTCATCGTGTAGAAATACTCACGCCATATAAGTTGACCTAAATAAGAAAATATTTTACGATACAACAATATTGAGCGTGACTGTTAGTCACACTGACGGTGTTTCGATTCCTACTTAGAAGAATGAATTGAAATTTATTAATACGTATTTTCATTTCTTCGCTCTGGTACCAAGGCAAAAATCCAGTGTTGAGTTCCATCACTCTTCACGCGATGTCTGGAAAAAAATCGGCAGAAAGTGGAGAACGGAGTATATTAACACTAGGTTCCCTCTGCTATGTGCGGAATATTTCATAGCGTAAAACTTATATGAGATAAACTCCTACATATCTAAGTTAGTATAATTTTAATCTCGTTACTCGCTGTCTTTGTTTACCAACAATATAGCCTAACTCCGAGTTTTATCGAAAAATATAATATTATAAATACACCATTTTTTTACCAGTGATAAATTGAGTAGAAGCGAGTTGTCCCTGGTTCACTTGGTGGAATAAGTCTTGGACACACCAATAAAACCTGCAAAGTGAAATTTAAGAATAAGAATTCAAAAGTAAATTTAAAAATATGGATTTTAAAGTCATATACATATTTTTTTGTATTTAATCAAATCGGCGTGGATTTGATTGGAACTCGCAAATTCAACTTTGTCAATTTTAATAAAGTGACGTACAATCTTGAAATTGGTACGGAGCCCTCGGTAGGCGATTTAGACTCGCACTTGACCACTTTTTTTATAACCCCACATTATTTACTGAAATGGGATAATCGTTTCCGAAGTAATAAATTCATTTAAAAGTCAGTGAAGAAACTCTACAATGCCGACTTTTGGAACTTTATAAACACCTTTATCTGAATTGAACTTACATTTACCTATTTATATTCTAATTCTTATGTAAATAATAAAACTTACCGTCGCACAGAAAGACAACCAAAACGGAGAGCTGGGCTCAAAGATATAGGGGGTCCCAATAGGTCGGGATTACCGTGAGTAGGTAAATAGGATCCTCTGGAAATAAACAAAAAAATAAATAATTAATTTAATAAACCTTCAAATGATAAATTTTGTAAAACTATAGAATAAATATGATGATTTAAATTTAATATAATTATATCTTTATTTAGCTTCACGCTGTATCCCGCACATTGCAAAAGAAAATTTTTAATAATCTTACACTTGTTGCAGTATTTTGTTCGTGGATAAATATTGATAGCTGATATTACACATCAATTGAGTCAAATTTGGGAAGTAACTTTAAAAATAGAGTAATTTATTTAAAAATAGACTAATTACTAAATGCGTGTTACCATAAGGACATGTTAACTACGACTATTCATTCATTTCACTCATCGCTAGGAACGCAACGCGAGGCTTCCGCAAATTCTAGCGATAAACAAATATCTCGGATTACGCTGCGTCTGTGGCTTGCATCACTATAATGAAGACACCCATAAAATTCAAATTCAAAATATTTTTTATTCAAATAGTATATAGGCATATAGTATAATAGGCAATTATTATAAGCATTTTTGAATCGTCGGATGAACATATGAACAAAAAGCTACCACCGGACTACATATCCAATTAGCAAGGTAGAGGAAACCTCGAGTTTACACACTCCGTTCCCCACTCTCGTATAGAGTGCCGAAACTCAAAGCCGGGCTTTTGCCTTGGTGCCAGGCGAAGAAATGAAAATATTATAATTAATAACTCATTCTCTCGAGTGGGGACAGAACCCAAAACTGTCGTGTTATTGTCACACCTTTGTGCCCCCTGTACCAAGACGGCCTCAATTAGTGGCCATTTTAATCACCTGCAGAACGTTTCATATTCCACAGCCAAGCGATTTTGCATTTGGTTTAAGGCGGCCGTCTCCCCTCCGACCCAGCGTATCATACGAATGTCTTCATTTTCCAGGAAAACTCCTAAATCTTCAGGTTTGGGGGCCTTAAATATATTTTATTTTGGTTTTATTACAAAATATTGACTTTATACTACTTTTTTTTTCAACTTCACGCTATAAGTATCCCGCATGTAGCAGGTTAGGCAGAGGGAACCTAGTTTTAAGACACTTTGTTCCCGCTAAATTCTGGAGGCATTGCATCTGGAGTAGCATAAATTAACATCGCGCCACCATGCAAGCAAAGAAATGAAAACTTCAGTTTCATTTGCTCGAGTGGGAATCGAACCCACAATCTAACGTGTTTACAGTCACACCCTAATATCTCTGCGTCACGACTGGCATCTACTTTATATTTAGGATTTCTATTACATCTTAAACCAATGGGGCCGTTGTATGCACGTCTGCCTAGAGAATTAGTCGCGACGGTTGTAGATTTGATTCCCACTTGGGAAAAGAATAATTATAATTTCCTAGTTGTACCAGAAACAAGACGGCGTTGAGCGCCGTCAGTTATACACACAATATATTCATTCAAAATGAATAATTACCACATCAAAGACAGTAAATTCTGTATAAAAGCTTTCAGGTAATGATCCAAAATTGATTCCTTTCAAGTCTAAATCGTCGACGGGGCGAGGCGGGTCCCCGATGATGGCTACAGTATGCTGAAATATAAATATTTATATGTCACATTTATTTTAAAGTTTTCTTACAAGGGATCAATGGAACAGTGCAATTGTTTTAGGTTCAAATTGAAAAAACATATGGGAATCTAGAATAACATTTGAAAATCGAAGCTTCTACAATAATCATTCTATATATTATGTTCTTCTATGTTCTTACAATAAACTTTGTAAAAAATTATAAGTTTTCGCAATGGCGGTACCTTAATTTATAGCTTAATTGCCCAAAATGTCTCAAAATGAGAGCAAACTAAAATCCAAACCTATCTACTATTCTAGAACTTACCAGAAACATCTGATAAGTTAACGGCGGTATGCCCCCGTTAGCTCTAATGACAGTGTCGGGGTCCCACAGAGTGTGCGACACGTGTTCCCGACACGAGACACCGATCTCGCGACACAGGGCGCGGACACCGTCGTCGCGTGGACGCCATATCGGCTCGCAATCCTGCTCGAAGCAGATTTTACGTATACCTGTAGAATATTAGTATATTAATATTACCATAATAACATTACGTTTGTCTTGTTTATTTTTATATTTTTAATGAAAAAATATTTTAGTAAAACAAAAAAAAGTAACATATTACGAGTCCATATCATGATAACCATTTTTTTTATTTTATAGTAGAATTTAGGTAGAGCATGTATTTCCTCACAAATATAAGAAAATACAGTCAATAATTGTTACGTCACGTCACTACATAAGAAAACTAAATCGTTAGTTTTGCTTAGCTTCTCAGATTTCAACACAGTAATGTTTTCACAATACTGTCGGCACTCGGTTTAACTATTCAAGCGAGTTTGTCGTCAAGAGAGCCATATCGTTCCTACAGCCTGTGCCCATTTCAATTGCTTAGCAATAAATTGAATGATTAAACTTTAACGGAAACTTTTTTAATGGAATTATTGGTTATATACCTTAAAAAATTACACAAACGCCACTAGTCTATTTCTTTAGATTATTCATATATTTTGTTATGAAATACAAATAAACTGCTAATAAAATACGTAAAAAAGATTTAATTGTATTTTTTAATGGTTCCGACGGCACTTCAAAAGAAAAAGACGGAATAATTATAGGATTAGTTTGTTCCATCTATCTGTACGTCTGTCGGTCTGTGAAGACTATTTTTGTTAATATTGTTTGAGGGTGTGACTGAAATATATATCAAATATCTACAGTCCTTTAGAGCACAGGGCAAAATAAATTTCTAAGTCTATATTTCACAGATCTTCATGTACAAACTGATATTTGTAGTTCATTTCATACAAAAAAATATAAAAGTATCTAAGCCCAATGTTTTTATCTACCGCAATAAACAATTCAATATTCACCAAATTCTTCCCAAAGACGTTTAAAGACGACATCAGGTTTTCCCTTTATCATATGCAATCTCCCACCATACTTCCTGAACTGCACATCGAGATCGTTCAGAGCCTCCAGGAGATAACGCATGCGGTTATACCCCACTACTTTGGTACCTGAGTAAAAAGAATAGGACATAGGTTCTTTAGTATACGAAGCTTAGTATAGACATATCTAATAATTCTATTTCACATTTCTTTTTAAATATATACTACTCGGTGTCAATATAACTCTCATACAATATGAGAATATGCATGTAGCATGGTAGGAGAGACATTCTCCACTTTCCGTCCGAATCCGAGACGTTGAGTGTAGTGTGGCGGAACGATGGCTTCTTATAATTATTTCTCTTCTTCTATTAATAATCTTGAGGCCAGACGAGGCCAGTGGAACACGCATGTGACTGTAAGCTCGACAGGTAGCGGGTTTGATTCTTACTTGGGGAAATGAAATAATTAATATTGTCGTTTAGTTCTGCCACTCAACATGCAATGCCTCCAGAATTCGGCAAAATTGGAAAGCGAAGTGTCTTAAAAGAACGAAGTGTCTTAACACTATGATCCTCAGTTTCTTCTGCTTCCTCCTCCTATCCTGCTATGAGCAGGGTACAACGTGAAGCTTAAAAGAGTATAAAAAAGAAAAAAGTAGAGAACTCGTACAAAAATATTAAATTCATGGGATATAGGTATCAATATAAGAAAAAAACATAGCTCTCACTTACCAGCAGTTTCACCATCAAATATAAAGATAGGAAAGAACGGTACGCTTCTATCTTCCAAAGCACTTTGCAAGGATGGGTTGTCGTGCAGGCGGAGGCCGTGGCGAAACCATAGGACGCTGCCACCAAGCATCTTTGCTGCTTCTAGAAATATTGTTTTCTTTTATTCTTATTATTTATACTGAAATTAATCCCACTCGCGGAAAAAAGTTTAATATTTCAATTTTCTTACGCAATGCCTCCACGATACGGCCGAAAGTGACTAAACAGGAACGAAGTGTCTTATCGAGAAATCTTCAGGTTCCCTCTGCGTACCCTGCTATTGTGGGGGATGAAAAAAAAATACAAAAAAAATAACAAACATAAATATATATGAACTTAGCAATATTAATAGCATTTCTAATACAGTTACAGTATAAGGGCACAAGTTATCAATTCTTCAATCAAATAATAAATATATAATTTCCTCGAAAATAAAATCTAATAATTTTATATAATAATAAAGTTTATAAAACAAAAACAACAACAATTTTTAATTACCATCCCCAACAAAACAGAAACAAAGTTGGCGAACAAGCTTCCAGCAGCTAACAACAGTACCTAGCAATATAGGTCAAATCAATATCTAGAACGGCTATAGCACCTATCCAATTACGTTGTTTCATACACCCGTCAAATACATTCACAGTGCATAACAAACTATGCACTATATTATTCTATAAAGGACCCATCTGGAGCTGATGGAAATGGAAACACGTGGAACTCGTGGAAGCGTCTCGTATAATTATAATTGTATGGAAAACAGTGTTGATGGTGAATATGAAAATATCGAAACCGGGATTTATTTGCTTCAAATCTATACATATAAAATCGAAAGGTCACTCACTCATCACGAAATCTCAGAAACTACATGCGCTAGGAATCTCAAATTTTGCATAGGAGTTACTTATAGGACGTAGGTGCATTCGACTTCTAAGGGGTTGTTTTTGGGGTCGAAACTTTTAATGAAACTTCGTTACTACAAATGCTAGGAGTCTCAAATTTTGCATAACGTCACTAATTTCTACATGACTACATGACTACAGAGTCATGGAGACAGAAATTAATAATAACATAATTCACGCGGGTGAAACCGCGAGCGGGCCGCTTGTATATCTATATAAATGTGTACAGCCAAATATATACTTCTACTTAAATTTCTATGAATAATACAATAGTTTTTTTTTTCTTTTTAATGCTCCATATCTCAATAGGAAACAACGGAACCCGTATAAGATCAATTTGTTGTCCGTCTATCCGTATCTCAGGACCATTTATCTCGAGATCACGTAGAGGTATCAAGCTAAATTAATAGATATAAAATCTTTAGGTCTATTGTCCCTTGAAGCACAGAAAAAATTAAACTTCTAAGTCGACTCTATCGAGTCGATAGAAAAAGATAGAAGCATTTATGCATTGGTTTTGCTGCATTTTTTTTATGAAATTCGCCGCATAATCAACCTATAGGGTTCTTTCTGTGGACCTACAATTATAAAACTTGGGGTGAAGTGAGAACTTACAACACAAATGAAGGAAAATAAAGGATTGAAGTGTTGAGTGACGGATTTCAATACCGCAATTTGTGTTAACAAGCGGGGTCGATGAAAATAATACCTTCCCGAGTTGAGAATCGAATTTACAACCTTCGGGATTAATGTCAGACGCTGTCTTAATGCGCTACAATAGCCTCTAAGTTTTTATTATATGATGTAACTTTCTCCATCTATAGATTAACATCTATGTACATAATTTTTTTATAGTTTTACGCTGCACATAGCAAGTAGTACAGCCTACCGAGTAGGCAGAGAAATTCTGGGACCTAGTGCTAAAACTATCAATTTCCCATCAAAACACATCCATCCCCACTTAACCGAATTCGTGAAACATTGTGCGAGTTCTTCATTGTGTTGAATGGCGGAGCTTAACGCCGTGCTATGCCTCGTTATGAGAGCGAGGATGTAAATATTAAATATTTAATTCCCTGAATGGGAATCGAACTCACAACAGCACGCTGCACTACTTGTGCCCCTGAACTACAACGACCTAATATGTTATTGAATAAGAATCGCAACTATAAGGAAATTGCATAATATTTTTATCAGTAATTGCCGCGCTTGTGTAATTAAATATACACACATACCTATACCTAGGTATTTAGCTTACGGCGGCCATTTTATAAAGAACCTTTTGTTACACTTTACTAACTTAAAATACGGCTTCTTTTCCTTCTCAAAATAGCCTTTATATAGGTTAGCACTAGAATGGTCGCCTATTGTGCGATATTAGAAACTCAAACATTTCTGAAACTAAAATACCTGTACTTTACACGTTTATAAAATAATGACGACGTTGGGCACGTGTTTGATTAACGATGCATTTGCAAGTTGGTATCCAACAAACGAATGGACCATTTCTATTTATAGAATACCAACTTTTACCTGGAGTTTCGATCCCATTTTGAAATGAAAATAGCTAAGAATTGTGTACATATGGTACATTTTTTATGGGTGTAACTCTGAATCGATAAACGGACTATAGAACACAAAATCTATAAAAAGCAGTAGTTGCTGAGATTAGCACATTCAAACTAACAAATTCTTCAGATTTATAATATGTATAGTATAAGGGTGTTTCTAATTGGAAATCTTAGTTAGACAAAGTATAGCGTAGGTTTCTCCACTCACAGATATATATACGAAATTCTGAAACTCTTAAAGTAAAAGAACGCACACAAAGCAAAATAAGCCGACTTGTGTGACATCCGATTGTAGCCAGACGGTTTCCAGTTCTATACCCACCCAGGACAATGATAATATTTAAAACTATTCTTTTTTTTAAATTCTCATTTTAAGAGCTGAGTTACTAAGGACTATTCTTATTCTAAAAACTATTCTTATTCCTCCCGATCTGGTAAGACGAAGTGGAAAAGAAAAGAACAAATCATTAGGTTGGATAAGGCCAGTCGTTGCGCAGGGGTACAAGCGTGTGACTGTAAATGTGTGGTTGTGGATTCGATTCCCAGTCGAGGAAATGAAATATTTAGGTACTATTTACATTTCCTCTTTCTAGTTTCGAGTGGAGGCAAAGCGCGGCGTTAATTTCCGCCACTCAATACGCAATGCGTTCAGAATTCGGCGAAAAGTGGGAAGCGGAGGAGGAGAGGAGCTCCCTCTGCACCCTGTTACATGCGGGATACAGCGTGAAATTGAAAAAAAAAATTAACTTGGTAATAGGAAATTACGTAATAAACTGAACGAATTCCACAGCTATTTTGCCATTGTGAAACTTGATTAAATTGAAATTTGAACTTTGTGCTATTTACGGAATTTCGCAATTCTATTCGTCTGCTTACGTAGTTGAAATATAAGCTCATTTATTATTAAAATATTTTTCCTCGTTTTCTTGTGCAAATACTTATACCAATACAACCAATATATACCTATTTGTGATTTTTACTATGAATTTTGGTACCAGATAGTAACTTTAATATTCGGATAATATGCGATTTCTATTTTGTTTGTCATACTTTATTTCTTACAAAATCAACAGAGAAAAGCAATGAAGGGAACATATATTTTTAATAAATAATAGTGTAAATTTTATTTACTTAACTTAAAACAGTTTTCCAATATTATGGTTTTACAAAAATAATAAAATTTTAACATTACGGACACTGTCAAAAATGTATAATTACGCAGAATTAAGCTGATATCGGTGTCTTTTTTCACTCGCTATTGTAATTTATTAAATTAGGTTGTGGTTACAAACTTTTGGGGTATACAACAAATATATGTGTACAATGCCGACGTATGTTGCGGATTGTTATTTTAGTAAAACTTAAATTAAAAAATAATAAAAAATCAGCTTCACGCTGTATCCCGCACACAGCAGGGTAGGCAGAGGGAACCTGATGTTAAGACACTCCGTTCCTCACTTTCTGTCGAATTCTGGAGGCATTGCGTGTTGAGTGGCAGAACTCAAAGCCGCGCTTTGCCTCGACACCAGAGCGAAGAAATGGAAATGTAAATGTAAATAAATATTTCACTTCCTCGAGTAGAGATCGAACCCACAACCGTCGCGTTACAGTCACACCCTTGTGCCGCTACGCCACGACAGCCTCGAATTTATGAATTGGTCTTTGGAATAGTCAGTACAAAAGATAAAAGCTTTGTCCAAATATAAAAGTTTCTTATTGGCTAGCATATAGCATGCAAAGTAATTAGTAAGTAAGTAAGTAATAGCGATTAAAAGTTAAATAATGTAATTTTTGTACAAATGAAAGAAAGGTTTTTAAAAAATATTCAATGAAGATTTATATGAGAGCAATATTTTTTATTTTTCGTTAATGTTCATTTTTATTCCTTTCGAAAGGAAAATAAATTCATATATTACAGAATACTAATTAAAGTTTTGTCGCACCTGAGAATATGCTTAGGAAGAATTTTGCGAGAATAGGCTAAGCAGGTGTACACTCTAAACTGATGATAATATTTTATATAATATCAGCAGGTAAGAACATAGTACAATATAATTTATTAAAAACAAAAAGATGAACATTGACAAATTATATGAATGTTGATTCTCATAGTTAAACTTGGGTGCGAATTGAATAATCAACTAATATTGCAAACAAAAGGAAGTAACTACTTTTATGCAATGACACAAGCAATTGGACAATTTAACTGAGTACCAATTGTGAAGAACTATGCATCAAAGACAATAACACTAAAATAGTGTTTTCTAGGTAATCATTATTCAATTCATATAAATATATTTCGGTTGGTAACAATAAATAAAATTATATTAAATTAGTTTATTTTTCTTTATTAAATTTTAAAAAAAGGATTTTAGTAATTCTTTAATAAGTAAAAAGTATGAAATGAGTCAATCCTTTCCTAGTGGTCTTTATACCACACTACGTAAGTAACAAAAACCAAAGGAAGATTTTTGTGTTATATCTATCTATTGTTTGCCTTTCAAAACTGTTTGGCAAATTTAGATAATATATTCATGCTCTCTAATGTAAATAGTCTCAAAAATTATAATTGTAATTCTATCTCTTGTACATAACTATACAAAACAGAATAAGAAATCAATACTTAGGCTGTTCTTGGGCAGCAGACAGCATCTCATTGAAAGTGCAATGATTGTCGGTTTGATCACCACTTGGGAGAATGATTATGGTTCAATTATTTTACTTCCTATATATAATTTCTGCCTCTCTCCTCTCATAATTTTTGCCATGTATATTTTCAAAGGAAAGAGAAAATTTTAAAATGTATATATTTTAAGTTTAAGTCATTTAAAAATAATCAATGTATCTATTGTACTATGATTGGCTCAATAAAAAAATATAAAAATGAAGGTCAGACTACAAGTATCACCTTGAAAGAAATTCAGTATGTAAGCTTAAATTATGTTTTTATTTTAATAAATGAAACTGAAATAGTAATTTATGATTATGGTTTAAACTGAGTATAATACATAAAAACGGAACAAGTATGTAAAAAAGTACATGTAATAATAAAGCTCTTGAATATTTTTTGCATAATAAAGAAATAATAATCATTTACCTTCAACGTCTGCCACAGCACAGTAGAATTCTTTATAAAAATATGGTAAGTATATAAGTTTTAACTAAATAATTTTCAAATGAATAATAATTTATACTAGGTGTATATGGGAATAAAGTATCTAACACGACTGAAATCTAAGGATATCTAGAATGAAATGCGTTCGACGTTCGAGTTCGAACTTGAACCAGCAAAACACTGTGTTTATCAACATTGAAATTGTCATCTAGATTTTGACAGCTTTAAAGTTAACTATCATAACTTTTTTATATGTACATACTTAACATTAAAAGAATGTTATATAACGTCGATAATTATTTTTATTAATATTTTTCTTCACAATTACAAAAAAAACTTCAGGAAGTAAAAGAATAATAATTAATATATTTTCAATAATCTATTTGATTACGTTTATAGTATTTTACCAATTTAAGTTCTATACTCCTTTGTAAGAGGAAAATTACAAAAAAAATAATGTCTTATAAGTTACATTGACACTAGAGGACAGTCATGGTGAAGGCACAATCGTGTGTCTTTAAATTCAAAAGTTTGCTGGTTCAATTCCGTCGAAAAATTGAAATATGTAATTGTAAGCGAAGAAATGAAAGCATTTCTTCGCTCTGATGTCGAGGAAGAGCGGGGCGTTAATTTCCGCTACTCAATGCTTCTAAAATTGGCAGAAAGTGGAGAATGGAATGTAAATGTACTAGGCTTTCTCCTACCCTCCTACATCCGGGATACAGCATGAAATTGAAAGAAAAAAGTATACTTTATTTGTCTATGGTGTTGACTTTAATTGATATATTTTTTTAACTTATCTGTGGTTATAAAAATCAAGTAAAAAGAGCGAAAGTAGTGATTAAGAATAACCGAGGAAATTTTTCAGAATAGAAATAAACACAACGTAGAAAATATTACAATGAACGGTATCAGATTAATAAGACGTTTGCCAATTGCCCAATTACGTTCTTTCTCAAGATGGTACATATCATACATTTTATAGGTTACTCTTTGAATAACCACAATTCTCACATAAATATGTAATTTTTTGTTAAAAGCTTACTTTGTTTATATTATGTGTAAATAATAGATAACTTATAATTTTAGTTCAGTCCTGCAACAAGATGTAGCCGAGGCTGCAATGAATCCGCTTACTATTCCACCACCTGAAGGTGTAGAAAAGCCAGTGTCGCCGAAAATTGAAAAAATTGTATCAGAAATCACAACACTTAACTTATTGGAAGTGTCAGAACTAAGTCAAGTTCTTAAAAGAAGACTAAATCTCCCAGATGCACCTATGATGCCTATGGGAGGATTTGCTATGGCGGCCCCGGCAGCTCAAGATGAAGAAGAAGCTGTACCTAAAACTGTAAAAACTAGCTTTACTGTAAGTTAAATATTATTTAATAGAAGTAATAAGTAATTGTACAATTAATTTAATAAATAGCAACATTGCTAAATCATTATTTTTAACTATCTTTGGGTAGTGTAAGATAGGATACATTTCCATACAGATATGCTGACAAGAAACATAAATTGTCCTGTGTGTTGAAATTTGTTTCTTTTGAACTAAATGGTATTATGTCAATCCAAATAATAAGCATAATAACATTTTCTTTCATATATTTAAATTAATTAAACTTTTCTTTAATTGTACATACATATTACAGAATATTAAGAGACTTAATATTCTGTAATATGTATGTACACATATTACAGAATATTAAGAGACTGTTTATATATTTCAGGTTAAAATGACAAAATATGATGATAAACAAAAGGTAGCACTAATCAAAGAAGTCAAGGGGCTCTTAGAAGGATTCAATTTAGTGCAAGCCAAGAAGTTTGTAGAAAGTGTACCCACAGTAGTGAAGGCAGATATATCCAAAGATGAAGCAGAAAAACTTAAAGAAGCCCTTTCTAAAGTTGGAGCTGTCATTGAAATTGATTAGGTGTTAATGTTATATTTTATAATTTAGTTTTATATAGAGAATAAATTGTTTAATTTAATTGAAATTTGTTTTTTCTCCCTTAAAAATGTTTGAGTACAACAAATAAAAAAATTGGTTGATAGTGTAAAGATTTAGATAAATATGATAATTTTAATTATGTATTTTTCATCTAGCATTTCATCTTTTTAAGACACCCTCTCAAAAGCTTTAAAATCTTTCTACATTAATTGTTTTATAAGCTTGATGTCAAAACAAAAGGTATAATGTTATGTTTTTAAATAATCAGTATACCGTTGGTTCTAAAGATCTCTACAGTATCACCAGGCTTGGAGAGGCTGAGATAGATGAGCTGTGCCCTTAGCTTGGATAATGTGGAAGGTACAAACCAACAGTGAAGAGGTCAGCATCGTAAGTTAATTGGTGGCCTGACCTGTTATTAACTTGTGTTGTTTTTTAGACTGTTGTTTCCATAAAACTTTTATATATTTTTTTAAAAGTATTAAAATAACTCTATATATAACATATTATCTATGATTTTAATATTAATTTTCTTAGTAAAATATTATTTTTTTGACAATCATAAAACATGCAGTATTTTCAGTATCAGAATACGAAGTTTACACTATAGTGTACATTCTGTGCTCTATTTACCTTCCTTGGATTATTTATTAGACTGGGGATAATTATAAACCAATACGAGATTGTCGTGGCGCAGGGGCAACAGCCTGCGTAGTCGCAGGTCATCCGTTAGTACGGATGGTTGTGGGTGCGATTCGAACTCTGAGAATTTAACATATCTAATATTGTTATATCCTTGCTCTGGTAAGGAGGCTGACCGCGGCGTTGAGTTCTGCTATGAACAGCGTGAAGCTAAAAAAAAAATGTTTTATTGCCTTTATCGAAGTCTTATATTTAAGATATATAGAAATAAAAAGTCCAAATAAAATTTAAAATGACTTATAAAAATATAATTTACAAACTAATCACTTAACCTAAATAACAAATCTACGACTACCCTACTATCTAGTACAGTAAACATAATCTCAATAACAATCTAAAGAGTTAACTTCATCATTAACTTCATATATACCAAGAACATCGTCTAACAGCGACGACAAACTTTTTATACCATCTTTCCAATTTTTCTTTTGTTCTATAACCATTTTGAAATCTCTACTTCTTAGAAAAGAAACAAACAAATATGGCGTAACAAATTTCAATAATTTCGTTTGATTTTTATCAATTGGCTTCGGTTCGTCTGTTTGTAAAGTCAAATGTCGTTCATAGATGTTTGCTAATAAATTAATATCATCAGCATTTAATATACTTTCAATAACGTTTTCAGCTTTTGCTAAATTTTTCGTTTCTTCCATTTCACTATTATCACAGAAATTAATTGTATCAAGTTTGATTTGCTTCAACAAATCATCTATACTTCTAGGTTCGTTCTCGTTAGGTCTAAGATTTTCTGGCACATTATATTTATCTAGAATTTGTATTAATTCCATTGAAACTGTCAGCGCTGAATCCATTATGTCGACCTCATTTTCATCATGTAACAGTTTAACTAACACTGTAAGGCATCCTATGGAGGCAAGCTCTTCTAATATGCGATTTAATCTTTTTTGTATTTCCCTTTCGTTGAGGGTAACAATTTTTCTTGTTTCCCTTGAAAAGGTGACCGGTGGGAACGTCCCGTCGAGCATTCCCTGGTCGTTTAGCAAAGATTGTATGATCACTTTCCAAAATTTAAGTGCACACAATTGTACTTCCCAGTGGAAGTCGCTTAGAGCGGACGAAACCATGTGATTGTATAAAATAACTTTAAAATTCGGTGGCAATTTGACATTTTGATACATTTCACAAAGGACGTTGCACGCTTCTTTTCGGACTACTCCTTCTGGATTTTCTGCTAGCGTTTGTAATAGAAGTTCCTGTGAGAAGATTAATATTTAAATAATTATTTATAAAAGAGAAAGATGTCGATGTGGTGTTTTACGGTCATTTCGAATATGTACTGATTGTGGGTTCCGTTCCCACTTATGGGAGTAATTATATTAGAAATAATTATTTTTCCGGTCCGATTCGATAAAGCGAGGCGGGTAATTATCAGACTGTATCCTTATAATATTGATTTAAATACTCATTATTTCCTTATTCTTAAAATATAAATAACTTTGTGCCTCATGATAACCTATAACTAAATATAGCATTTAATTTAATAATAATAACAACATTTAATATCTATTAAAAGCGATTCATGTCATAGCTACTAATACTAGAGAATCAATATATGCGTTGCTGACATAGCAATGTCTATGTAACATTATATAAAAGTAATTATATTATCAAATATATGGCGAAGGGCGCAGCCAGCTTTTTTTATATCTTTTTTTGCTTAGAGGCTGTTGTCACGTAAGGAGACAGCGACGACAACCGTAAACGCGATGGTTGTGAGTTTGATACCCACTCGAGGGAAATTATTTGAACTATTTGTATTGGGCCGTCATAGCGCAAAGGCGTGTGGGTTTGTAAACGTGGATGTTGTGGCCATTCAACATGCAATGCCTCCGGAATTCGGCGGAAAGTGAAAAACGGAAGTGCCTTAATGAGAACGAAGTGACCTAACACTAGGATATCAGGTAACCCCTACCTATCCTGCCATGCATAGGACACAGCATGAAGCTTAAAAAAGATAGAGAAGTTAGCATTAAAAGATCCCACATACTCCTCTCCCCTATTTTACAAATTTCAATTATAGTTAATAGCAACGATCTTATATTGTTTATTTATATGTAATATTTTTTTCACGGTTACAACGAAAAAAATCCCTATATTTATTTATTTCACCTGTATATTAGGATATTGAGTCTTTAGCTCGTCCCACAGCGAGCTCACTTTACTCGCAGCTCCTAGACACTTCAGCGCGGACACTCGAACGTAAAACTCGTGGTCGTTGAACGCCACAGTGGCCGCTACGTTGATCAAGTTATTCGAGAAAATCTGCTTTTGTAACGGAGGGAACTCTGAAATTACATAAATAACATTAAAATAATTTGAAAAATAGTACCAATCAAGATTTTGTGGTGGTGGTGTCGAGGCAAAGCGCGGCGTTGAGTTCCGCCACTCAACACGCAATGCCTTCAGAATTCGGCGGAAATTGGGGAACGGAGTGACCCTACTGGCTGTGGGCGTGAAGCTAATTATACTATATAAAAAAATGTATCTTCTCTCAGAAAAATGTTTATATTTGAAATAGGACGTTTTGATAATAATATGATTAGATAAATTGCGGTATTGGGTTCCCTCTTTCGACATGTAATGCAAGCAACTCATAACAGAGGAAAACGTTACTAAGCCGTCTTTAACCCATTGTATTTTTTAAGAAATGATTTTTTGATTATTCGTAAACATGATCTTAGGAGTAGGGTGGGCCAGGTGATCCGTGTCCACCCCAGAATATTCTTGGGTCGAAAAAAGAAAATGAAAAGAAAGTTAACCTTGAAATAAAATAACAAACGTTTATCGGCCAAAATTTCTCCAGAAAATATCTCTAGATACGCTCATGTGCGTAAAATAAATATAAAAAAGTAAAGAAAAAGTACTAATAGAAATCTTAAGCCCGAAAATAATTATCGTATAATAGTCGTCATATATCGATATAAGTTAATTATTTTTTTGTGAACAAAATAATATTCTGTTATATAATTCTACCGCTACTAGGTAATTGAGTGACTGACAGACAACGCACAGCCGAAAGCGCTGACCTTAGAAAGCTGAAATACAGCATTGAGAGATATGGGAGTGTAGGGACGTATTTAGAAGGAATATTTAAATTGTAACAGAAATTTACGATTATAGTCTACGTAAAAAAGTCGCTATTTTTTAGCTTCACATTGTATACCACATATAGCAGGATAAGCAGAGAGAACTTAGTGTTAAGACACTCCGTTTCCCACTTTCCGGCTAATTCTAGAGCGCTTAGCCTCGATACCAGAGCGAAGAAATGAAAATATAAATTTAAATAAATATTTCATTTCCTCGAGTAGTGATCGTACCCATAACCAGTCGCGTTTACATACACACTTTGCGCCACGACTGGCCTCTGGCTCTCATTTAATATTAGTCATCATTAATATTTGATATAGATACATTAATGTCTAGTCACTATGCGTTGCTAATGCAGAATAAAAAATATTTTAAATTGCTACATCATGCTTAGTATGAAACTGATAATATTTAAGACTTAAAATTATTTTTAGATTCCACACAACTCTCGCATGCATGTTTGAAGATAGGGAGAAAGAGCCTAGTGTTGACTCCGGTGTTCGCACATTTATTAACATTATATTTTTTTAGATTAAACAAAAAGGAAAGGAAGAAAAATGAGAAAAAAGAAAATTTCCCGCAGCATCGAGATTTACGTCCAACTATTTTTAACTAAAATAAAATAATTACATAATTTTACTTACTAATAAAACAGATGGTTGTACACACATACAATAATTCCAATGCAGAGTCTCTAACTTCCCAGTTAAAATCATGCATTTTCATATAAATCAGTTTGCCGAGCTCATCCATTGTTGAACCTGGCTTAGATTCCATTAATAATGACAAATTTGGCGGCAAAAACTTCTTTACTGTCACTGATATCACATTAAGTGCTGTTACTACAAACTGCAAAAATAAAAATTAAATGTTGATTATTCTAGCTTACATAGATAGATTTTTCCTATATAGAAAAAGATTAAACACTTTTTTACTTTACAAGTTGTTCTGCACATTGTGGACCAGAGCATGGAAATGAAAATAATTTATTTCCCCTTGAGTGGAAATCAAACCTACAACCATAACATTTGTAGGTAGATAGGTAACATAGGTAACCATAACATTATCTATACTAAATAATAATTAATTTAATATTAATTCTTACTTTGCATGACAAATTCTGCCTCTTTAAAATATTGAAGACAACCGTGTACAGACAAAGTACTTCTAAGCTTTCTTGCCAATTTATATTGTAATTTGTAACTAAGGAGAGTAGAGTGTCCAGGACATACGTCATTACAAGCACTTTCTCCTGATCATCCTCTTCCAGAATCTCTTCTTTCTTCATATCCCCTTGCTCATCTATAGGATCATATTCTTTGAGAACATAAAACAGAATTTGGAAAACTAAATTAGCTTGCTCATTATTTAAATGGTTTTTGAGACAAGTTAATCTCTTAACACTTTGTAGAGTAACTGATTGTGTATCCAACTGTAAAAGTAAGTCTCGTAAAGAGTATGCGGTTCTCGCAGTATGTTCACAAGTAGAATCCATAATTTTCGCTATGTAATCGTTGACTCTGTCAGTATCCTCTGAACAAGTCTTCTTTTCACTTATATACACTAAAGATGGCACTAAGCAAATAATCAATAGTTGTTTTTGTAGCTCAATTCGTCTACCATCTAGTTCCCATACAGCTGGTTTCTGATCATTCCAAACAGAACTCCATATTACATTGCAAGCATTGCAAAAGTCAAATATTAATGTAGCACGGCTTCTTTGAATTAAATGTTGGACAATATTAAAATATGTCACGCTGAGTTCCATAAGATCCTCTCTTTCATATTGTATATTAGAATTGTTTGGTTTACCAACAAATATTTTACCAATTGTCAACCAAAATAGAAATTTTGATATTAGCAGAGACACATCTTCTCTCCTTAATCTGTCTAACATTACATAGCAGTAAGTTAGTATTTTAAAATCCTTCAATAAGAAGTCTATTATATAATTCTGTGTCTTTATATTTGTTTCATTATTTACAATTGCTAGTAGTATTTGTAGCATTGGTTCAAGAGTTTTACACATAACATCCTCCTCTTCGCTAGTCATGGAGTCTATATTAATAAAATCAAAATCCACCATTGGCTTTACTATAAAATCCAGCACTAGTTTAACACTAGCTCCGCTACACAAATTGTTGAGTTTCCAAAGGAATGAGGATGCAAATTTGTAGGTTTGCCTAACAACAAAAACTGTTCTTTTTTCATTACAAAGGCTTAATATTTCTTTATATGCTCCACTGTCCAGAAGCCAACACACACCAGAGTTGTGATTAAGAAGAGCAAGAGCTACTTCCATATAAGCTACTCTTAAGCTTGAATCCATATTCTGTGCATTTATTTCACTGAAAGCTTTTGAAAGTTCATCTCCTTTCTTTGAAAATATCTTAGCAAAATTAACTTCCCCAGATGCAATAACACCCAATAATCTTATTAAGAATACTTTCACTGTATTGTGGTAGTTTTCTGCATTGTTCAATACTTCTATAAGCATATCAGGTAATAAAGGCCATGATTTTAAACATGCAACTTCTGAAATAGAATAATATTTTGTTACTACTGTCTTATGAAAATATTATTATGAACTTTTTGTAGAATCGTTAATCGCCAATTATATAATTAAGAAAAAAATAATTTAACGTGTATTATAAAATACCTTAAATTGTATTATCTTAATAAGTACTGTAATATGAAACATTAACATATTGCCGAGACTATCGGTGGTATAGTATTAAAAAAAACATTAATTGTTATAATGAATTAAGTTTCTTATTTTATAATGATATTTCTAAATTATTGTTATTGTAATACTTACCGGGATCAGCACAGTTAATTTTTGTAAAAAAATGATCGGCATAGTAACTATTCATAACATACTGTGGTTCTGAAATTCTTTCGAATAAGAGTTTAACTTTATTTTGAATCAAAACATTTTCCATGGTGATAAGA
Source organism: Heliconius melpomene melpomene (assembly GCA_000313835.2). NCBI lineage: Eukaryota > Metazoa > Arthropoda > Insecta > Lepidoptera > Nymphalidae > Heliconius > Heliconius melpomene. The sequence continues at coordinate 34,083 of HE671296.1, read as the reverse complement.
TTGATAAGAGTACTCTTTTTAAAACAATTATAAAATCATATCGTCTCTAGTTCTTAATATGTTTTGTAATATCGGGCAATAAAAATATTACAACATTACAGGTGTAATTGTTATACGTTATTTGATTTACACTTTACATTTTAAAATATTAACCAAATACACGTGATCGAGATTCGAGTAAATCAAAACTACAATCATTCATAGGCAATGAATATACAAATGAAAGATTAAAAATGTTGCCCTTCCTAATATATGTCCATCGACAACATGATATCAAAACAAATGTTAAAGAATATTATTTAATATTTATTCAATAATTTTAGCTTTACATGTTCTTTAATTGACCAGTACACCTAAAATTATTTGCAAATAAAATGATTATAAGTTTGTAGTATTTAGTTTTATAACTTGATTAAATATAAAAAATAATAATATTTTACTATGATGCGTATAATGGTTTTTTTCTGTGATTGTTCTAGAAAGGAGAACGCCGCTGTCAAATTTTATTTGCCGAGAACGGCGAGAGACGAGGACTAAAATTGTTTAGAACCTGTGTTAGTGTAGTGGCTCGAGTGAAATATTTCTTGGACACTTTTTGCGGTGTTAAATTGTGATTTTTATATTTTATAAGTGAAATGCCCCTTCGAGGAAGAAGTTTTGTAAGTATTTCATCACCGCTATCTTATATCTAATTTCCTTTATTTTTTTTGCATGTTCTTCGTTTTTTCCATGCACGTTTTAACACCTTTGTGTATAGGTATTATGCAATCGCTTTTGGCTCTCATCCCATATTTGTTTACTAATCCCGCGCATTATTGTGACACGTTCTCGCATCTTACACCATGATTGCATCGATGATTTTCAGTTTTGCTCGCTTCAGTGCAAGTTCTTTGGCTTGAGGCCAAATATAGTATCCTTGACTGTATGATAATGCTGACCATTAATTATTATAAACTAATATGAGACAAAATTAATGGACATGCAACAATTTGCTGGTTTTCCACAGGACAGTTGATGCCTGGTTATAACACAAGTGCTCCCGAGTGCATCTAACTGCCTGCTTGTGAGGTTAGTTTGAACTATAAATATTTGAATGATATATAACATATGTTTTTATTTGTCTTTGGTTTACAAATACTTAACCTCAAATAAAATAGGAAATATTTCTCAAAATTAAACTTGAGAGACATTGACTCCATATCATTCATTTTATTTTGCAGCCAAAGTATTAATAAAAACATGTATATATCTTACTGGATAAGTGGAACATTATTGTGACTATACATATAAATCTAAGCTATAATTTAAAAAAATCTACTTTTTCCTTGTCTAAGCATATGGAGGAAAGTTTAATTTGGTGTTGGTTCAATGCAAGCTACTTATATTGTGGTATTTATGTTATATACATTTAGTTTACATATTTTTGCATTTATTATAATAATAAAAGTAATATGTACCACTAAATTATATCTAAATATATTTCCTAATATTGGCTGTACTTTATGCATGTATACATGAACAAATTTATAATTAACATAAATCGCAATTCTTAAAGAATTTTATCTGTATCTGTGCCAAAAGCAGATATTTTTTTGGCTTTACTTTATATCTTGCATATAGAAAAGAAGAAAAAGAAGCCAGGCATTCTAGTGTTAAAATACTCTGTGTCACATGTGCCAACCAAATTTTGAGATTTATCTTCTGAGTGGCAGAAATGAACTCAACACTTGGTCCTGGTCTTCTTACCAGAGCGAGGCCATAAATATAATTTTTATTCCCAAATGGACATGAACCCAAAACCCTTGCATTTAGAATGAGATACTGTGCCACTGTATAAAATGGTATCTGCAGTTCCACACTGTTCCATCGTTTATTATCTGTAGATATGACCTTGTTGATTCTTAGAATAATTATGTTCAGGTGATTGTGTCATACAGATTCCAGTGTATTGTTTGTTTTAAGTACAGTCATAAGCAAAATTGTTCTGTTTTTGTTGTAATATTTGATAATTATGAGCTATGTAAAAACACTTATTTAATTTTCAGTAACCAATATATATTTTTAAAAAACATTCCTGACCCCATCATGGTGCAGTGGGACACTAACTGACTGTGATTAAGATAGCTAGAGACGGGTTCAATCCCCACATAAAGAAATGAATTCATTAGAATTACTTGTTCTGGCAAGACAAAGTACACACAATTTCTCACATCTGGGAATCATATGGAGGACAGACTATCTTCAGATTATAATCTTTCAGTACTCTGCTATAGAGGATAAAATTTGAAACTGAATTATCATTCATTTGTGTAAAGTATACAAATTTTATTTATATCCCCAAATGGAAATGAACACACAACCTTTGCATTTACGATTAGACACTGTGCCGCTGTATAAACTAATACAGGAAAATCTATCTTTGGATAAGGAAAACGTGCAAACTGCATTTGTTAATATAAACTAGTTTGATCTTATTCTGAAGCAGGAGTTAGTTTTTAATTTTAGTTCATCTGAATCAATAGTTTCACCAAATGAAATTAATCACTAGAAAGTCATGTAAAGTGGAAGTTTTCTAATATATTGGTTAACATATTGCTACACACAAAATATTTAAATGAATATGCTAGTTAAGGCTTATTTGAATATTTTACGATGTGAAATCTGCAACTCAAATTGACTGCGAATTTGTGTTACCGTAACTCATTTCTTTACTGTTTTTTTCTATGAATAAATTATTTAAACATATAAACACAATGCACCTTAGAATGCATAACTGACGATGTAATATATGTATGTACGACATTTTTCCATAATTACCGATAAAAACAAGAGTGAAATATGTACATATAAAATGACTGTTCAGCTTTTTATATAGCTTTATGTTATTGATAGCCTCTTTGTTCTCGAAATTCATCGGCGAGGCAGTGTGTATTTATCGGCTAACCATATTGGTATGTTATAAAGGAATCGATGCGTTTAAGGTGAGTGACATCCATCTCGCTGACGGCCCGCGAAGTAACTTACTGTTCGCCTTGAATAGGTTCCGGGAGGGTACCGACGTTCCGTGTAAAATGTAAATAATAGAGATGGCGATTATTTTATTGCTATTTTTTTATCTGTGGATTCGCTGCCGTGGTTAAATAAATGAGATTTGTGTAGAACACTTGACACTTTAATGTACTTTTTTAGAAATTTTATGAAAATTTTAACGTAGCGGGATTTGAACCAGAGCCTCTTTCTATCTTAAGTGTGGAATAACACTTTAAAAATGTTAAAAAAGTGATTTAATATGCCTTCTCTCTCTTTCTATTCAACACAAAAAGGATTGTTCATTTCGATCCTGTAGTTCCTGAGATATCATCAAACAAACTACAGTTTTATAATAGAAGTATAGATATGATCGTTAAAGTAAATAAAGTAGGCATGATTTATTCTCTATGGAACAGAAGGAACGTGACTTCGCACGTGAGTTTTTTTTCTTAAAGACGGACTTCTTTACTGAAGAATTATTATTATTTATTTATATTCATAACTATGTAACACTGTAATCTATGAGTATGACAGGAATTGCTATAAGCAGAACTTCAAAGTGACTAATAAATACAACAATCTTCTTCTTAAACTTTTAATATGGTAATGAATTATTTAATAGCGTATGCCTGTCAGAATATATTTATTACTTAATTGTATAGAATTATATTCAAAAAATTGCAGGCATTACCGGGTGGAAGCGTTAGTTTAATTTAAAATTAATAAATTTTATACATGTTTTAAACAAAATCACGCAAGCTCATTATTTTGCGGTATAGCACGCTACAAGCTGTTTTTTTAATTATCTTTATTAACATGATAGTGTTAAATTGGCAAAGATTTTGTAGTCACAAAGAAATGAGTACAAAAGTATTAAAATATTTTTGTTCTTACTGCTAATGTAACAGCGGATATTATAAAGTAGGAATTTTAGGTCATAAGTAAAAATAATGTTTTTTTTTAATTTATAGCTCAACAGTTTCTTTTCTTTTAAACTGTACGCTCTATTTCGCATAGGCTGAGGAAAGCTAGTCCTAAAATACTCAGTTCCACTGTTCCTAATCCTCCTAAATTCTAATTTTCTAATTTTCAAGATATTCTGTGTATAATGGCAGAACTTAACGCCGCACTTTCACGCCAGCATAGAATTGAAAAACAGTCCCCCCGAGTAGGAATAGAATCCTGGAATGTCGCGTTTACAATCAGACACTATGCTGTTACCATTTTAATAATATTAATTAATAATTTTATATTTTCTTAATTGCATATTTACTGGCCTAGTTTATATTTCTATTTAATATATATTAGAGGCCGTCGTGGCGCAGCGGCACAAGGGTGTGACTGTAATGCAAAGGTTGTGGGTTCGATCCCCACTCGAGGAAATGAAATATTTATTTATGTTCATATTTCCATTCTCTTCGCTCTGGTGCCAAGGCAAAGCGCGGCGTTGTTCTGCCACTTAACACGCAATGCCTCCAGAATTCTCTCTCTGCCTACCCTGCTGTGTGCAGGGTACAGCGTGTAGCTGATTTATATACATTGTTTATAGTCACGGAAATCCCCGTAAGTTGGATTCGTTTTCAATGAACAAACCGCCGATATATTTGAAGTAAATAGGTGAGTAACGAGCGCGCGTGCCAAATACACTCCACTCACGTGTGGTGCGGCGGATGCGACAGATATTTTGAAAACACATATTTTTATTGGTGTCATGACTTGGTTTTTTTTTGTTAATTTTATTATGCTTCTTTAAAAGTCCTCTTGTGATCGTTGATCGTTGTTTTGATAGCGAGCTGGGAATGTTAGTACTGTAGATTTAATTATCTGTGGATTCAATGTTATATGTGGATCTGGTAATTGACACCGTCTTTGTATAATTTGGGAAGTATGACCGTACCTACATGAACAAAAATCGTTTTACGGTTTCGATTGATAAAGTACTTAATGCCTCTGAAATCAATAAACACTTTCCTTTTTCACACCGCACCGTGCGAGAAAATGCGTGAAGGAAAATATTAATAATGTATGAAGTAAATCGACTTATTATCCTAGAGAAAAGTCTTGGCGCAAAGGAACAATCCAAGAAGGTGAGATGTAAACGCAACTGGTTGTGGGTTCGATTCCCGTCGAGAAAATTAACTATTTAATGTTTTAATTTCTTTGTTCTGGTGTTGAAATAAAGCGTGGTGTCGGGCGGCCACTCAACGGGGAGCGGAATTTATTAACACCAGGCTCCCTATGCGCCTATCCTGCTGCACGGGTTACAGCGTGAAGTTAAAAAAATCGTAGAAGCTATATATTTTGGTTAAAAAAAATAATTAACATTTTATAGAGAGTAGATTATCCAAATTTATGATAAATGTCGACCTATTAACGTTCTAGTTCACGGCCTTTGTATTCGTAATACATATAAATGAGACCAATTGTCACTGACCAATCGATTCGATATGGGTCAAGTCTATACGTTGACGCCGTTTATCCTATATGTATAAAGAGCGTATTTATATTTTTTGTGTAGCACGTTAATTGAAATATTTTTTTATATGTTCATATATCAGGGTGCTTAGTGTTAAAAGTCTCCGTTCCCCGTGTTCCGCCGAATTCTGGACGCATTGCTTGTTCAAAAGCTCTTAAAAAAGAAATTAAATATTTTAATTTCCTGAGAAGAGCGAGGGAATTTATATATTTCAATAAAGAGAAGTTAAAATATTGAATTTCTCTGAGTGGGAATCGAACCGCAATATTCGCAATACGTTAGGAATATTACGAAATTTATTTATTATTCTTCGTTAGCTTAATCTAATGTTTCTTATGTGATGGATAACCCATAGTTAAATTATTGGTTTCTAGCGAATGTTTTTTTTTTGGAAAACCAAAAAAAAATCATTCCCTTTCAGTCACATTTTACTTTTTCATTTTTTTTTATTCTACAGAGAAATTTTGTCACATGTTGTGTGATAGTGAAGCTAATAAATGACACTATCACGTGCGCGCTATGACGAGTTCTTTGGAATTTCAGACAAATGTATTACTTTTCTTGTTACAATTTTATACGAGACAGTATTTGTCATTAAAAAAAAAAACAAAATATTAAACCAACTGTCTGCTGGGCTACTTCCAAAACTATTATAAAATTTTATTACTGTGCAATGTTGTGAGGAGCAATGTGCCGTTACGTCTACATAGCGGTAGAATGTAGAGTTTTCAATATAAATCTACGTATATATTAAATGGAAATGTATTAGGAATATATATATACAAATTTGCGTATTTGAGTTCTTTCAATAACTTTACTTAAAAAAATATCTGTCGTTCTTATATATCTTGGGCTTTATTTTTTAAGATGTAATGAAACTAAACTAAATAGATAAAACTAACGGAGTGATATACCTTATTGACTTTCTTTCAACCAATTTTGCAAATTACAACATAGTATTCACTAGGTTCCCTCTGCCTACCCTGCTGTGTGCGGGATACAGCGTGAAGCCGAAAACATAGTAGAAGCAAGGTGAAAATAAAAAAATAACTGGTTGTCTCTAAAGTAGGTTTACGAACGATAATTTTACATGATAGCGTCATAAGAACATTGATGAAAAATTGCATACTTTTATGATGTGATTTGAATCATTATCACTGAATGTCATTATTTTGTATAATACAAAGAATTAATATTAACAAGAATAATTTTTTTATAAATTTGAATTTCTTTACTTAAATTATACAGATTATTACAAATTTTACAAGTAACATTGAACGGATAGGTGCTTCGCAAGCTTATCGTGCCTCCTCTATCGTTTGTTCCGCGCTCTCGCTCGCACGATCATCTCAAGTGGAACGTGACACTGAGTTATACTTTATCGGCCGGCATTCTTTAATGTCACGTCAAAAATGCAAAAGCTTAACAAGTTTTCCAACATGTATTTGTTATAAAAATCCAATGGCTCACTGATTTATTACAATAAATCAAATACCGACACCGACTCATTTGTTTTACAATCACGTCGCATATTTTATTTAATAAATGCGTGACACAATTATCGCATGATATAAATTGTTTTCATACCTGTTTTGGCATTCCTACCTCCCTCCCTAGCGATGTCACGTAGATGATACTCCGCTCGATGTTCCACCCACAGTTAAGTAAATATTATTATTATAACACCAGTATTATCGTTGCTTAATGTTTGATGTTTTAGAAGTAAATTACAGTTTTTTTTTAAATTTGTATCTACTAATTACAATTTATTTCTTAATCATCATATAAGTGGAGAAATAAATAAAATTGAATACGTGTTTGTCTTTCTTTTTTAAAGTAAAAGTTATGTTTCCTAGATAATACGTGCCTAAGATACTATTGACTCTATACTAGCTAGAACATATCAAATAAAATTAACGACTTAGAAATTTACTATTAAATTAGAGAGTCTTACGTCTCCGAATATAATATTTGACTCTGTTGTCCACTTAAATAATAATCTAATATCAATTTTATTTACAAATACAAGTGCTTTTCGTTTTCCCCTTTAAAATTAGGTTAGGAATATGAAAATAGTTGTATTAGTACGAAATATATAATTTTATGAGCAAATACGATGAGATTTCCAAGATAGTTCTATATTGATAGTCGCATAATGCGGTCATCCAGTGCTGCGCAATAGCCGTAACTCGTTATTCATTATTATCGTTACAATAACAGAGTTATTCGTTTCAAGTCAGGGCTGCCAACCAATGGTATGTTAACTACATACATACATACATAGCTTCACGCTTTATCCCGCGGGGATAAAACGTGAAGCTATGTATGTATATAAGCGGGGTAGTCAGAGAGAAAAGCACCAAACGCTACGGTCTCTACATACCTCTTTCGCCTCGTCCACTGTCATCGACCTCTTTATACATGCCCTCTGGGGGATCCTCACTTATATTAACTGACTGTAGTATATTACTTATTTACTTGTCTTAATTATTAATTCCAATATATGTATTAGTAATTCACTACATACATACTAATACAATTATTAGGTAAATTATTTCTCCAATGTCAGATTAATGTTAGAAATGCTAAGTAGTTTAGTATTTCTGATAAGCAATGAGTTTTATATATGAATTTTTAAATAAAATTAGCTTATGATATTAAAAGAACCCTATTTTATACAAATAGCGTTAAATTCCTGTTAGTACCGCAACAGTTTCACTTCGTTAAAGTCAAAATCGATAAATTATCGCCAGCCCTAATCCGTATTGCGCTGCATATTGCAGTAGGCAAGGTAGTGTCGAGTGTCGACCGATCACTCTGTGAGGCGCGTGGGACGTGGGTGCTAATGATTCAGTACAGTGGGCACCAAGGACTCTCCTTTTACTACACTTGTTGAGGAAGAAATGTTGCCACATTCAAATATATTATACTTGTTGTGTATTCAAGGTTTTCTTGTTAATTTTTATTTTTATTTTAATAGGGAAATGATATTTGCTGTTCATTAGTTTTGTATTTTTTTGGTTATCCAGTATTTGGTTTTTGAGTAGTTAAAATTACCACTATGGAATTAAACTTATTTTTTATTAAGTAGTTTGGGCGACTATTTAAAATTCAGTAACAAATATAAAAAGATTAGGGAAATTCACATAGGTACTTGATGTCCGATTCCTAGTATCTTTTTTTATTTTCTGTTCTTTTTTTCATTAAACTCGTTTAGTTTAATAAAATAATTCCTAATGAAATTATTTTTACTGATTGTTAAAATAATTAATTTAAAATAACAGAGGTTTAATTTAATATAGTTATATAGCTTATCACAGAATGGCAGATTAAAGACAATTAAAACAACAATCGTCACTGCAAACTCTGCACTTGATCTTCATCTCGTCAACAGTGACGCAGGAATATAATTTGTGTGGAGTTATTCGAAAAGTTCTATTTCGGGGATACGTCTCACCCACCCACCTTGCAATGCTCGCTCAGAGTCGACCGAGTGAGCTGCTGGAGGCGACTTATCAAAAAAAAATTCAAGAAACGTAAAATTATATATTTTTCAACGATATCCGCCATTTTAATGATGAACTAT
>HE671296.1:0-24891 GCA_000313835.2 Heliconius melpomene melpomene | reverse complement strand
TTTAAAGTAAAAGTTATGTTTCCTAGATAATACGTGCCTAAGATACTATTGACTCTATACTAGCTAGAACATATCAAATAAAATTAACGACTTAGAAATTTACTATTAAATTAGAAAGTCTCTTACGTCTCCGAATATAATATTTGACTCCGTTGTCCACTTAAATAATAATCTAATATTAATTTTATTTACAAATACCAAGTGCTTTTCGTTTTCCCCTTTAAAATTGGGTTAGGAATATGAAAATAGTTGTATTAGTACGAAATACTTAATTTTATGAGCGAATACGATGAGATTTCCAAGATAGTTCTATATTGATAGTCACATAATGCGGACATCCAGCGCTGCGCAATAGCCGTAACTCGTTATTCATTATTATCGTTACAATAACATAGTTATTCGTTTCAAGTCAGGGCTGCCAACCAATGGTATGTTAACTACATACATACATACATAGCTTCACGCTTTATCCCTAGCGGGGTAGTCAGAGGGAACGGAGCGCCAAACGCTACGGTCTCTACATACCTCTTTCGCCTCGTCCACTGTCATCGACCTCTTTATACATGCCCTCTGGGGGATCCTCACTTATATTAACTGACTGTAGTATATTACTTATTTACTTGTTTTAATTATTAATTCCAATATACGTATTAGTAATTCACTACATACTTACAAATACATTAATTAGGAAGGTAGCAACTTAAATTATTTTTTCAATGTCAGTTTAGTGTTAGAAATGTTAAGTAGTTTAGCATTTCTGATAAGCAATTCAAATTCAAAATAATCTTTATTCAAATAAACTTATAATAAGCAATTTTGAATCGTCGAATGAACATATGAACAAAAAGCTACACCAGCACCGGTTCGGAAGGCAGTTCTGCCTTGATTGTTCTTGCCATGAGTTTTTCATATGAATTTTTAAATAAAATTAGCTTATGATATTAAAAGAACCCTATTTTATACAAATAGCGTTAACTTGGTGTTAGTTACGTAATGCTTTGAATTCATTAAAGTCAAAATCGATAAATTATCGCCAACCCTAATCCGTATTGCGCTGCATATTGCAGTAGGCAAGGTAGTGTCGAGTGTCGACCGATCACTCTGTGAGGCGCGTGGGACGTGGGTGCTAATGATTCAGTACAGTGGGCACCAAGGACTCTCCTTTTACTACACTTGTTGAGGAAGAAATGTTGCCTCTTTCAAATATATTATACATGTTGTGTATTCAAGGTTTTCTTGTAAATTTTTACTTTTATTTTAATGGGGAAATGATATTCGCTGTTCATTAGTTTTGTATTTTTTTGGTTGTCTAATATTTGGTTTTTGAGTAATTAAAGTTAGCACTATGGAATTTAACTCATTTTTTATTAATTTGGACGACTATGCAAACAAAGTTCAATAACAAATATAAAAAGATTAGGGAAATTGGCATAGGTGCTTGAAGTCCGATTCCTGTTATTTTTTTTTCATTAAACTCGTTTAGTTTAATTAATTATAATTCCTTATGAGAATGATTTTCAATGATTGTTAAAATAATTAATTTAAAATAACAGAGGTTTAATTTAATATAGTTATATAGCTTATCACAGAATGGCAGATTGAAGACAATTAAAACAACAATCGTCACTGCAAACTCTGCACTTGATCTTCATCTCGTCAACAGTGACGCAGGAGTATAATTTGTGTGGAGTTATTCGAAAAGTTCTATTTCGGGGATACGTCTCACCCACCCACCTTGCAATGCTCGCTCAGAGTCGACCGAGTGAACTGCTGGAGGCGACTTATCAAAAAAAATCAAGAAACGTAAAATTATATATTTTTCAACAATATCCGCCATTTTAATGATGAACTATTGAAAATGAAGCGAAATGTGAGTACAGATGATTATTTTCTTTTGTTCTTACGCTCGAATTAATATAATAGCTTAATGGCAACACCGTGACGGTGTTGCCAACAAGAAATGTTTGGACGTCATCGAAATACCTCGATGTAAGTTTACATTTGAGACGTTTTTATGTCGTGTTGTTATTATTTTATGAACGACTTTTGTTTCATATCTTTATATTATTAATACATACCGCGTACGCGTGTGAAATTCGCAAAAGCAACGTTACGTAATTTCCACTTCCATAATAAATCTGATCGTAATCTGGAATTTGGTTCTTAGACACAGGGCCTCCTACGATCGCCCTAGTTAGCTTGTTTATAGTTTAGTCATTAACCCTGAAGTATTTTGAGTTTGGAAAGGACTGCTTGTATATATAATTTATTGTGATTGTACACTTACTAAACTAAGGCTTTTAGAAGCTAATAGGATAAAGTATTAAATAAAAATAAAATAAATAATTTTGCATAAATTGGTAAATATGAAACAAAAGTGTTTAAATAAATTATTTGACCTTCATTGCGCAGTTGCAAAGTTTTTAACTGTACACAAAATGGTTATGCTCGATCCCTCTCTTGTATATTTGATCCATATCTGTCTTGGGTTCCGCTACACGCAATATCTTGTAAATGGACTAAAGTCTAGAAAATTGTGGAGAATTTCCAATGCCGTCTCTGTAAACCAATTCAGGAACGGGGGCACAGGGGACAGGAAATGGATGTTTTAACTTTTGGTACCCTGTTTTGCCTCTGTCTACCCTGATGCGTATCGGGATATAGCCTGTTATTGCTCTCATTTCACATTTACGTTTTTGATGGGACATAAGACGTTACATCGCCTAACGTATGAGCTACGCGTGTTGTAAGACTAACCCAATTTTTCCTCTCTCGAATCCTGCTTGTGCAATACTTCAAAGTAAATCTATTTATTAAAATCGACCTATAAAACGTTAATCTACCACACCATAATAATTATTTATTAGCAATAGACATTACAGAGTGTTATTACACTCACATTATTATAATTTATTGCAGTAATTTATTATATTGCTTTCGAAATGCTTACAGCATATGGAAACATATGGTCATTGTGTTCCCGTCTGATTTGATGTGCTCCTTGCGTAAGTACTGAGGGGGGCAACGACCGTTCGTCGTTAACCATTGATTGTTGCCAAAACACGCCAGCTGGTCCACCGGTGTGTCTTTGTGTCTATTGGAATATGTATAGTGCATTGCTTATGGGTGTGTAGTATCTATATTTTTTTTTCTGGATTTGGTTCGTTGTACTCACTAAGTAATTTAATTCCATGGGAACCAATCGTGGGGTAGGTAGGAGCAGACGCGTGCGTCTTTAAACGCGACAGGTTGTGGGTTCGATTTCCACTTTTTCATTTCCTGGCTCTCAAGTACGTTTTGCCTCGCTACCAGAGTTGAGTTTCGCCTCTCAACACGCAATGACTCCAGAAATGTCCAACTGGATACGGATTGTAGATTCTCAGGCTCCCTCTGCCTAGTCTAGTATCTATGGGATATAGCGAGAAACTAAAAAAAATAATAAATAATTTGTTAACATATTAAATTGATTTTCGACTGGGATTTTTATTACCGTATTTATTAATTTTTTTGAGAATAAAATATTTTTTGTAGTTTCCTTTATAATCAATTGAATTCAAACAAAGTGTAGAATGTAGAGCAGTTGTTTGAGACACTGTCCATTTTTTATTATTTTTTAATTCATAATATAATATATTCTAAGTAAAGTAATATAATATATTCTTGTATCAGATGTTGCCGATGTATTCTATTGCTTCGGTCAGTCAGACGTGACATATACCTTCATCAAGGTATAAGCGCGACCAAGCGTTGAGAGATTGCAATTGCATTTTGTGGTCCACTCTAACATTTTAATTTCCGCTCAGAGTTTATGATCTCAATAGGAATATATATTCTAAAATTTATTTTTAGTTTTTATCTCGAGAAACTTAAATATATACCTACCAAAAGTAATATCTAGCTTTATTAAAAAATAAACCTCGAATCGACATAACCTTAAAGAAAAGTTTTAAATATTGGATACAAGTGCGTTGTAAATAAAACATTCCACGTCATTAAATATTTACACAGTGGTAGAATGTTTAAATTGACTATTTCTTTTGGAAAAGATTATTTAAGACGCAATATTTATGCACCCAATTCTCGCAGCCATTTTCTCCAGCTAAGGAATGCTATCAGTAGAAACGTAAAAGTATTTTCACAATTTCTTTTAATATAAGATAAGATAAAATCGGGTAATTTGCAGATCTTAAAATTTCTCACGATAACATAATATAAAATTAATAGTAATTTTGTTATTAATAATTTGTTAGTAGGACTGTGTGATATTTTGAATAATCCATACCTATATTATAAATTCGAAAGTAACTCTGTCTGTCTATCTTGTCTGTCTGTCTGTCTTTTACGCAATCAGGGCCAAACCGTTAATTTAATTGTGATAAAATACTCATATAGAGATACTTGAGGGTCTCGGGATGAACATAGGATACTTTTTTTCTCATATTTGTAATATTTTCGTTATGTACCAATACATTAAAATACTTATTAATTTGACATGCAATTTATTCCGCCGTGTTAATAACGACCGTCGTTGCTAAGCAACGATTTGCAAAGTTTGTTGTTAGGAAACGTCACCCAAAATGAGCTTGCTTAACGCATCTCTCTATTGAAAACTGAAAATAATTTAATAAATATATTTAATAAATATTCGTATAGTTCAAGCGCGTTCGGGTCCACTAGTGCAGCTATATATTTGTAAATATTTATTGATGATGTTTACTATATAGGCTAAACAACAATTCACTCCAAAAGCAATTTGTTAAACCAATAGACCATCTCGAAAGCTTCAAAACTGACCCCAAATCGGTGAACTCTTCATCAGAAGACACGATAAAGATTGTTGTACTATTTTTAAATAGACAGTTGTTATTTTTATATAGACATTCCTGGTCTGATTAGCTGTCGTAACGGTCTTCTTCCGCATGTTTCTTATGCTATATGTTATTTTTGTTCTGCTTGCTGCTATTAATTGAATAGCCATCTAGTATAATATACGTGAAAATTTTAAAATATTTACAATTATAATATTAATATTTAAAATTTTCAAAGGAAATGAATATAATTAGTATATGTATTAAAGGAAATGAAATATTTGATATTTTCATTTCCTCGATCGTACTCTGGCAGAGACTCTGTTGAGTCTCTTAACACTAGACTCTACCTGCCCGCATTCCACATCTCCCATATAGCAGAGTACTAGTAGATGTGGTACGTATTCCGATGAAAATATATACACAATATCCTGAAGCTGATTTAAAGTTACAATTACAAGGTTTTCATTTTTATTAAATATGTAAAAAGATAAAATGTTATATGTGTGGTTATTGTGGTTACTTCAAATCTATTCAATCAATAAGTATTTTAAAGACATTTTATAGCGATCATCGTCTTACCCTCACTCTACGATCAACAACGGGTTTGATACGGTCAAACGCAAACTTATTTTAGTATGAAAATACAGCTTCGCAAATAGAAATTAATAGTTTAAATTTTTTTAAAAGAAACTACCTAATACCAATTATGTCCAAGTTAATATACTATTTGGACACTTGTGCAATCGAAAGCAAAGATTACACGGTCGAATGTTCGTGAAAAGTGGCCGTCTCATTTTGTAATACGTTCCGGTTTATCGTTTTATTTCAAGTAATTTGTTTAAACATTGTAATAATAAAATTCATAAATTATTCATGAATCCCTCTTAAAGACTTCTGAAGGGCTCTCTGGTGTTTTTGTCGGCGGTGAAATTTTATTTAAGTAAATAAATATGCATCTTCTTCTTATGCTATTGTCGTTTTGTCATTTCGAATAAATTATTCTATAAATGAATCACAATTGCTTGGTAAATTAATATCGCTATATTTTTTATTACATAACATTTATATAATTATACGAACCTTTGTAAATTAATATAGTTAATTATATTATTTGTATTATGTAGGTAAATATCATTATAATTAATCAAAGCAGCAATTTTATTATATAATTTTAAATTGCGTTGAAACTCCCAATAACTTTCTAGAACTTCACCCCTATAAAGAAAAGGGTTACGTACCCCAAATTTCTTGACGGAACATGCGCACTACGTATTTCTTGAAAAATTTTGTCACCAGTTATACATTGCTGGCTGCTTATTACCAAATAATTGACGTTTCTTAAATACTGATATACGAAGCATCAATGTATAAAACACAATCAATAGTGTTGTAGCGCGATACTTCAGATAGAAGCCATGAGTCCACAATTCTCTCGAAAGATCCAGACGTTTCGAGAGCTTCGTACGTCTATATAAATACAGTCGTACGCTGCCACCGGTTCAGTTGAAATTGAAACACGACGAGGAGCGTTTTGTATTAGCTATCAGTTCATTGTACTCGTATATCGAAGTGTTTTGTGTATTTCTGTGATACATTCCAAGTGTTTATATTAGTTGAAATATGGAATCACCCGTTGTTTTGGATAAGCCACCTGAATATCATGGGAACGCTAACAATGAGGTAGGAATTGTTAATAATAAGACTTATTTTTTTCTTTTATTTCTGAAAACTTTTATTAGTATGTGATTTTATACTAATGTGTATAAATGAAGGAATTTTATTGCGGTATAAATGAAGATGTACAAGAGATTACCAAAAACATGGGCCCTAATATAGCGTTAAAACAATCTCAAACTTTTATTTATATTTTCTTGAAAGAAATTTGTTATTGTCAATTAAGGGTTTCATTTATATTCTGAACAATTCTAAGAATTTGCAAAATATTCTGATAACTAATGTGTATTTTAATAAATTTTTAGTAATTTTGTTAAATTTATAGCACTATGACATTTTTTTTGTAATCAATTATTCAAAAACATTTAAGACTAATTAATTATATATATATGAGGACAACTTAACAAGCCTCTTTTACATGTTTATACATATTTTTTTTAAATATAATTTTACCTAATAAAACGAAAATATGTAAACAGTCACGTTGCCGGCAGTGAGTCAACGCGCACGCAGCTGTTATCGTAACGCCATTTATAGATGTGGACTCTTCAATAAATTGTCTTTTTTACATTTGGCCTTTACTAACGAGGTCGCTATAAATAGAAAGCATTGTTTAAAAATTTAAAGGACTCGAACACCTTTGCTGCTTACCTGCGTGGGTATGACAGTGTAAAATGTCGCAAGGTGCTACATAAATAGAGAAGGTCTTTTAAGATATCATGTACTAGCCTTGTTTTGAGATTAAAATTAGCAAATTTTAAGGATAAACGGATTTAAAATTATATCTTGCGTAATAATTTCATTCATTCTGTGTATTTTAATGTAACAACGCCCGTAATTTCCTGCTCATGTTGAGATATCTAAATAACTTGGTCTGTACATTTTTTGGTTTTTCGTCTCTCATAACTCTTAAAATAGTTGACCCAAGAAGCTTAATAAAAATAAATACATCTAAACTTCTTTAAAAAGTTCTAAATAAAAAATTATCAAAAGTTTCATGAGCAAAGGAACGAAATAACTAAAATACCAAAATTGACAGTAATCTTCTTTGATCACTCGATGGGGTATTTTATAAAAAACTTTGTTTATTGTCTGCTGCTAATAATTTTGTCGATTGGACTTATGTAATGGCTGCCGTAGCTGGAGAAGGCAGGTGATAGTTGTTGGAGCTGGAGAATTGAATCTTCAAATGATATATTTTAAAAGAGCTTGAAATTTATGTACATCTAGATATTAAAAGTATGACACAAGACAACAGGAGAAATGGTATCCCGAAATCGATAAACTCACTCAGAAGAGTCTTTTTTTAATTTGATATAATTTTGATGAATATTTTTGAAAGTATATCTTATATCTAATATTATGACTTATGGGTAACATATTATGCACTCAATTTTAATGCCTAACAGTAACATAATGTATATGTAAAAGCAATACCTTAAAACAGACATTTCTGCTTCCGTATTTTGAGCTAAGATAAGAATATCGGTGCTCTTAATAGCTTTCTTACTCAAACGTTTACTTATAGGCCCTTCTTTAGATAACTCTCCGTCTGCGTTATTTAACATTAAGTGCTGCTCCCAATACTGTATATTATGTTACGATGGCGCCATCATTGTATTTGTATACAAATATAATTCCATTGCTTCACTTTCGTAAATATTACATCAATGGCGGTCTTATATCTCGATAGATAATTAATATTATTTTGAAATTTTAAAAAATATAATAAATAGTGCTGATTTATCAGCTTTAGATAAATCGAGTATACGGTAGTATTTTGTCAAGTAAATATTTAAAATAAAGAATGAATACATTGGTAAAAATAACAGGTACCTAGTGGCCATGTGTTCTACGTCATGTTGTCAATTTCATAGTCACCGATTACGTTTAAACGCCTACAATCCATTTCGTTTATTACTTTTTAACCGACATTGCAAGAAAAGGAGGTGCTTTTTTTATGCTGATAGTTTGGCGCCTACGTTTAATTTTAATACATGATCAAATGTCTACTTATTTCCTTGTAAAAAACCTTCATATTTATCTTAATGCTTTTTTGATACATTAATAAATGTCCATGTTTTATTGTTAACTTCAAAGTGGAATAATTCTTAGGTTAATTATTGTAGATATTTATATTTCTGTATATTATAAATATTAAATACGCTTATATAGAATATATTAACTTAACTTCACGCTTTATCCCAGAGATGGGGGGGGGCTCTACATACCTCTTTCGCCTCGTTAACTGTCATCAACCTCTTCATACATGCCCTTTGGGGGGTATGGTATAGAATATATTGCATAGGTATATTTACTATATGTATTATTCCACAATTGGCTATACAAGTTTTTATACTGCACGTGCAAGGTTCCCCATAATTATTGAGAATGTTCTTGACATAATGCTTGCGATATGGCGTCGGACAAGTTCATGGATTTCTCCACGAAGATCAACTTCTCAAATCCTTGTTAAAACAAGTATGAATCTAAGTATAGACGATGATCTCAGTGTTGTTTCGCTTAGAAGGTAAAATATCGACAACAAACGGTCCACCGCCCGCAGTCGTCCGCAGTGCGTCACATCTCGCCTACATACAATACAAATACGGCGTGACGACGAGAAATCATTCGTAGATTATTTCTTTATTAGTACCTTTATATTTTATATAGTAGAAACTCGATTATCCGGCCCTCAGTTATACGGATTCGCGATTATCCGAATTATTTTATACAACCTACTACAATGAAACCTAAGAAATGTATGTACGTAAATGCATACGTAATTTACATGTGTATTGTAAGTAGTATGTTGGAAATAGTTAATAATTTCTTAATAAATGTTGATTTTCGTTGATATGTACTTGTTGCTTTTAATAAACATATAACAATTTTATGCTACATATGCACGAAACCAGTCTTTTTCTTTATATATCCGATTATCCGGATTTTCGATTATCCGAATGGCTAACGACAACAATTAGTCCGGTTAATCGAGTTTCTTCTGTACATACATACCTTTGAACACCGGATGTGCACTCTTACCTTATAAAGATCTGCCTGTCGATCTTTCATTAAACTAATTACTGCGACAACGACGAAGATAAAAGATAATTGATGTAATTTCCTTTTGTTTCTTTATTCGATTATATCGTTTTTTTTTCTTGGCCACAATTATTGCAATAAAGTCATCACTCGAAACCACTTATTTAATAGTATGTAAATTATATTTACTTCTTAATTGGACATGTAAATATATATTTTAGCTATGTTTAAGCTTCTTCGTGTCGATGTGAAATGTTGATATTCAGATAAATGTTTTTCAAAAATTTTAGTGGACTATTTTAGCTCTCAATTAATCTTAGGATTTTTCCACTTAAACCCACTACCTAGTTGTTTTTTTTTCTCTCACACTTCATATTTATGGTCGCAAAGTTTTTTTGACGGTTCAATGACTGATATTTAAGCAGTATAAAAAAATATGTGTATCTCATATGTAATATTTAATACTCTCTAAATTTTGTAATGTTTGCAGGTATTTTTTTAAATATACCTAGATATTATGCATTTTTGTTTATAACTTCACGCTGTATCCCGCGGAGGTACGCAAAGGGAACCTAAGAACCTAATATTAAGACACTCTGTTCTCCTTAAAATACTTCCGTTAGTCACTTTCCGCTGAATTCTAGAAGCATTGTTGAGTGGTGGAACCCAACGCCGTATTTTTGCTTATTTAATTTCAATTCTTCTAGAAATATTGTGATTATTTATTTATGTATTGACCGCCAGAACGCCGCGTCGGCTCGTTCGAAGATAGTGACGTATCATTTGTGTCTCCTACGCGCTGATGTCATCAATCGATTAATAATCATCTAGACTCGGTCTTGTTAGGTAATCTTCGTGAAAGTTGGCGTGTGGGTTAACTTTTAAACTGCTTTTGGTTGTATATTTTCTTTTGGTGCATAAATATATAAAATTTAAGAATATTTTGAATATTTATAATTTGTGTAAACTTTTTGTGCTGTAATATCTGAGATTGCGTTTTTGCAAGGTTAAACAAATTCGAGATGCATTTTAAAGATTGTATCATCAATTTAGCTTTTGTTCTCTTCAAATATTTTGTTTTTTTTTTATTTTTATATTTTATTGCTTAATTTTTTTTTAAATGTGTTTTTTTTCGTTTGTTAAATTTGACTTAGAAGATGGGTCGATTTTACAATATAATAATAATTTTCTAAATATAAATTCATTGTCTAAACAAATATTACTTACAGACAAGGTTATCTACTCTCTTCCCAATTGGCTTATTACTTATCAAACCATCCTTGAAAAATGGACTAACTGACAAAATAATATACTTTCAATTGCTGGTAGATGTAGTAGTACTACTGGTAGTTCCTGAGGTTAGCGCTTTCAACCAAGAAAATTTTACAGCTTTATAGTATTACTAGTATAGTATCTACATACTTATTTTAGATCACCTATACAAATTATTTTAGTTTTCCATATATATAAAATAAAAAAAACAAAGATCATTCATTTGTTTCAACATGACTAATATTTCAGCTACAATTAAATGACGAATCCACCCACTATCAACCGATCCCGTTTCTTGATACAATACGAGGTTTATTATAGAATTAATAATAATTTAAAGTAATAAAAATATTAAGTTGCCCTTCATTTATCGTACTGTCCTTATTAGGCTACCAATTTATTACTTTGTTTACTTATATTGCATTTAACTGTTTCTCTTTTTTCTTATTATTATAGATAACGTCTCTTAGTGAATGTATGCAATTGTTACCTTCGGTTATACATGTACCAGGTACCTTCATACTCGTGTGTACAAATTCCTCAGCTTTATAATATTAATATAGATCTTATGCTTTTTAATAGCTTTGTTATGCTTTTTTCTTTCATTATTATCTTTTCTGATGCCAATCATCGCGCAAAGGCAAAAGCGTGTAAATGCTGCACGTGGTGATAACATTTCCACCGTGTTCGGTCAACACGCATTGTCTCCGAAATTAGCAAAGAAGTGGGGACGGAAGTGTCTTAATGAGAATGGAGTGTATTATTCTAGAATCTCTGCCTACGCTGCTACGTGCAGAATATAGTGTAACTTTCATATTTCTTCGTGAACTTCCTTAGGTCCTACTATTCCTTTATCATCACTCCTCTGCTATCATAATATATCTCTTAGTTATTTCAATTTGACAGCACAAGTGAAGTCACAGCTAAAAGCTAGTACACAACAAACGTGCCCAATCCATGATATCATTATAATGATGTGTAATTAATCCATAATATTTGACCGCATAATTGCAATGATTACAATTGAATGCCTCATTATATTGCTAATCGAACCGTTACCTATCCCCTGTGTGCCTTGTGAATGAATGTGCTTATCTTTGCTCCAGCCACTATCGCGTGTTCGTATGAACGTACATACTTAATCAATTAGTGATGATTATTTAATGATATTTATTAGTTTGTGAAATGATATTTATTATAGTTATTTTATTTAAAAAACGTATAAAAATTTGAACGTAGCGTATTTTTCTTTCGTAAGTGTGGAATAACACTAACAATGTCAATGATGTTTATTAGCTAGCTAGTTAAGCTATCCTACTTTTGTTATATTATAGACAAATTATGTAAAATCTTCACATAAGTTTTAGCCTAGGTGTTCTTCTGAGGAATAAGATTTATTTAGTGTAAAGTTTCATCTAAATCTGTTCGGTACTTTTTGTGTGAAAATGGAACAAACATCCATCGTCACAAACTTTTATATTATTAAAATAAAATTTACTATATTCACTTATTAAATGTGTATAACAATAAATTAAGGAAATTTGCATAGCCAACACTTTTGTTTTCAAGTGTCGTTCATAGTTTTTTAAGAAGTAACTCTAAAGATTTCATAATCATTATATTATGTTAAATTAACAACTTTCTAGTTATTTAATTATTTATACGAATTTCTCATACAAAAATTGGGAACATCATTAATGATGTATTGCGATTGCGGAAGATATTTTTGAAATCGAGAAATGTCATCTTGCACCCGGGATCCGGATCAATGACCAAAGAACAGTTAGGACACGAAGAAGTATCTGTCTGTGCTGACTGTACATTTATCTATTTATTTATTTATACGGATCTCCTACTGATTTCATGGTTGTAGTTCGATTACCGCCTATACCCTATATGCTTTTTGTTATTTTCTTGAGCTCGATTAATGTAAATAACATATTGGATTCCGCCATTCTACATATGATATAAAATAAGTTAGACGTACAGACTTAGCAAATTCACCGTTTCCCTCTTTCCGCCCAATTTTCGAAGTCGGCGTGTTTAGTGGCAGAACTCAACGCTGCTAGAACGAGGAAATTTAATAATTTCATTCCACTGTATGGGAATCTTATTAATATTATTGTATATCATCATAGCGAAACAATAACTCGCGAAGTCAATACGAACTACGAAGGTCGTCAGTTCAGATCTGGTCAACACAATTTACATTAATCAACGTTTATCGTCGTGCATATATGAAAATTAAATTGAGCGTGTAATTGCAGCTTTGGCGCGGACGCCGCAACCGATAAAATGGAAATTATATTTGAGTATAGGAGTAGGTACGTGTTCGGGCTTTTATAGTTGAATTGCAATATGAAACTTATCGAATATTGATAGTTTATTTAATCGTTTTGATGATTTAATGTTTCTTAATCGATATTGATACTGTTATTTTTTTTATATAAAATCGTTTACTTTCAATTTTTTTGCGAATCTGAATTCAAATTAAAATAATCATTTTTTATATATCTTAAATATTATTATTTTACTTATATTATTGTTATTTTAGAGGAGAATTGTAACACAGGGACGGAGACAAGCGTGCGACAGGCTATGGGTCCGATTTCCACTCGAGGAAATGAAATATTTAATATCCGCCACTCAACACACAATACCTATAGAATTCGGCGGAAAGCTCCCACTTTTTGAAACGGAAGTAACTCAATGGAAACAGTGTTTTAACATTAGGTTCTCAAGTTATCTATTTAACTTTCTATAAATACAAAATAAACTACCTTTAGTTTTGTGTCATGCATGTAATAAAGGAGTCAACAGTCTAGACTCTAGACGGATAGTGAGGTCGCTACTCGACCTCACATCTTATATGGTCTCACATCTTATATCTTCCTCACTTGAATGACATTGTTTACTATGTCATGAGGTATTCGCTGTTTTTGTCATGGGTATTTACTTACTTTCAACACGATTAAGCTAACACATAAATATTAATGACGTTTTATTTGGGTTTCCTTTGTATTATGAATATGGCAAGGTAGGCAGTGGGAACCTAGTTTTAAGACATTTCGTTCCCTACTGTCGGCCTAATTATCGAGACTATGCGTGTTGAATGGCGGAACGTTGCGCTTAGGTTAGTTACTAGAGCGGAGTAAAGTTTCGCTGCTCCGTATAGGTCTTAACATTTATGAACAAAATAATCTATAGAACTAGAACTACTCGAAACTAGAATTAGTATAATAATTGATTGCTTTGGTAGTTGATGATTTAATGTTTTTTTCTTAAGCAAACTAATAGTTGTTCGTTGTCAACAGCGCGGTTTCCCATTTGATGAGGAGGAGGGTACGGGCGCGTGGAGTGAACTCGCGGCGCGCCACCCGGACATAGCGGCGCGGTTGCGGCAGCGCCCAGCCACCTGGGCCAGGAAGCGGCGCCCTTCCAGCCAAGACGGCGTAGACGGTAATTTTTTTGGTTACACGCTGTATCTTGTACGTAGGCAGAAGGAACCTGGGAACCTAGTGTTAAGACATTCCGTTCCCATTAGGACAGTTCCGTTCACCACTTTCTGGCGAAGTTTAGTGTAGTGACGGAACTTAATGGTGCGCTTGACCTTTACTAGAGCGAACAAATGAAAATATTAAATATTTAATTTCCTCCAGTGGAAATCAACAAACTGTCGTGTTACAGTGGCACGCTTGTGCCCCTGTGCCACGAAGTGGGCCTGGCCTCAAGTCTATATTTAATGTACCTAATAATAATATGTACAGGTTAATTTAGAAGCATATACTCTGAAGTTTTATGGTTTTTACAGGTGTTGTAACAAAACTTTTCATCATTCCAGATACAAGCGATTTCGGAGGCTTCGACAGATTCCCATTCGACGATATACCGCCAGAGTTCAGAGAACACTTCCCCTCACATTGGAACAGGAGATTCGGTCCAAGGGAGGAACAGTTCCAGCCGCCTCAGTCTCCACAGCCCCACTCCCCACAGCAGCAGACCGCGGCTACACAGACAGAGGAAAACGCGGAAAACGAAGAACAGACACAGTTACCACAGTACGGCCTAAGGAATACAGTAGACTTAGGTCAGAAAAGTCCGGCGGACCCCAGCGTGGAAGCTGATGAAAGGGCACACCGGTCAATGTCAGCACCCCCCGATCAACGCACTGTGACTCCAAATACTTCCAAAATGAGTGGACCCAATCAAGAGCATCCTCATCACGAGCAACCGTCCAACGTCAGACATATACCCATTTTCGTCGAAGGTAGAGACGAACCGGTGATCAACAAGAATGTAGATCACGGCACTCACTTCGCAGACCCCAAACCCACCTACGTCCCGCCGCCGCAGCCACATATCGACAGAGAGCAGTACTTCGCAGATGACGGGCCGGGTTCCTTTTCGTTCGCGAAAGGTTTCGACAGGCCTTTCTTCAGGCAAGGCCCTCAGCCGTTCACGAAGCAAAAAATGTATCCACAGGCGGCGGCGTTTAACCGCGGAGCGTCTCCGCAGCGGTCTCAATCGCCGAAGCCACAGTACCACGAGCCGCCTCGGCCCGAAACTCCGTCCAGACAGCAGCAGAAGCCGCCATCGCCGCAACAGAGACAACCCCAGGCACCGCCGCAACAACAACAACCACAGCCACAACAAAAACAACAGCAGCAACAACACTATCAACAACAAGAACAACATCCTCAACAAAATCAAGCCCCGCCGCCTCCTCCTCAGCCGTCTCCTAACGACCCCATAACATTGATCCTAAGCATTCAAACTGACGTCCTCAACCTAATGACAGACGTTGAAAACTTTACCGGCACGAAGAATGACAAAAGATATCTTTACTTAGACGAAATGTTAACCAGAAATCTCATTAAGTTAGACAATATTGAAACAGAAGGCAAAGAAAATATCCGACAGGCGAGGAAGGAGGCTATCAAGTGTATTCAAAAGTGTATAGCTGTTCTTGAAGCAAAGGCTGAGAGCAATAAAGCGAATGCGACACAACCACAAGATGTCGAAATGCAGAATGAGAATGTGAAACAGGCAGCTGAGCAAAACAATGTTCAAAATGGCGACGTCGAGATGAAAGAAACCAAAGAAGAAAAAGTAGAATCGCAACTAGAAGTACAAGCGCAGGATCCACCTGCGCCGGCGCAGAGTGGAGAAGTGAAAGATAAGTCCGAAGAAGTAAAGAAAGATGAACCAAAGCCACAGGAAAAAGAACCAGAGAACCCGGAGGTAGCTGACACGCGACCGGAAGAGCCTAAAGCCTCAGAACAGTCCGAATTAAAGCCCGAAGAAAATTCTGAAAAGAAACAGAGCCCCAAAAAAGTTGTCAAGAAACGTGACAAAAGCAAAGATAAGAAGGACGTCGCCAACGAAAACAAAAAAGAAGTAGAGAAACAAGAAGAGACAAAGAAAGAAGATGAAAAAAAAGATTTAGATAAAACTATAGCAAACGAAAATGTAAATAAAGACGACGTCACAGATAAAAAAGATAAAGTAGATAATAAAGAGAAAATAGAAGATGCTATGCAAATAGATGGGGGCGCAAAAGGAGACGTAATGGAGGTCGACGGTGCTGCTAGTCAATAAATATAGTTTGGATTAGTAAATTACAGAGCACGGATAGTCCGCACGAGGCCTTCCACTCCCTTATAACTACTTGTGCCTGTTTACATCTGTACTAGACGTGAATAAGTTGATTTACAAATATAGCCTTTGTTGGGCTTTTGGGGTTTATGACAACAAGTATGAGGTCCAATTGGGGCATGTACAGTGTAGTGTGTTTACAAATGTATTCTATTATTATGTAAAGTTATGTCTAACTTTACCGGTCGATTTCTTTCGTGTTTTTAATACAAGGTGACATTGGCAAAGTGATATGTGCTCAACTGGCACGCTCGCAACAAATGAAGAATGCATTCGCACTTGTACGACGAGTCATGGCCGCCTTGAAGGTGCTGCTGTAGCTGCGCAGATTTGATTTTAGTATTTTTATCACTTTTTTCGATTATTTTCTTCACCAGTGAACAATGCGCATTAGTTCAGAAAGTCAAACTTTAGGGCGGCCTTTCGTTCGTATTGTAAAAAAAAGTCCTAATGTCAATTCTACCCAGGCATCTACAACAGCCAACTTTAAACTACAGTGCAAATGAAGCAATAATATTAATGTTACTAGAAAAATATTATTTTAATAATTGTAAAGATATATACGTAGGTATGTAGGTCGACTTATCAACTTGTTCACGTCTAGTACAGACACAATATTATGTGCTATTTTAACACTGGTGTTGCCACTTTTATTGTTTATGTTTGTACATTTTAAGTTTTAATTGCAACGTCGCTACGGATGTCCTTTAGGATTTAAAATGGCCTCCTTTTATTTAAAATCCTAATATTTAATTAATTTATTGTTTATCATTAATGATAACACAATTTTCTCAATAAACTATAAATCTACCAAAATGTGTTTTTCTTGTTAAAATGTTCGTACTGTAATACTTACCTTGGTCTCTGAAGTCAGTTATTAAAAATACAAGTTTTGAAGCACTCATTTAATATACATAGATCACAGTATGCTCTTAAATTTTACATATTTCATAAAATATACCTTACAGATTAATATTAAAAACTTCTTACATGACAAATGATTATTGACTTTTCACTGTCATTATTTTTTTCTATATATTAATAACTATATACTTCAGTTAAGTTTTTGACTACTTTTTAAAATAATATAAATTAATAGACACAAAAGTAATTTATAATATATTTAAGTTTTACTTAATAACTTCATATTAACAAATTTTAAATTCTTTTGGTTATAAAATATGAAAAAGTAAATATAAAATGTCTATCGATATACTATAGGGAGATAAAAAATCAACCAATGACTAATTGCAGATAGTTATTTTAAACTATCGTAGCATTTGGCGGTCTGTTCTTTCTGGCATCTTACTAAAAATGTGAAAATTTAAAATAAATATTTTAAATTCCCAATTGACATTGCATATAAATATAAAAAAGGAATATTCATAGTACATGATGTATTAATAGCTTAATATTTAAGAAATTAGTTCATTCATTCAATTATTTAAAAAAAAAGATTTGGATCTTCCGCGAAAAAGCAAAAGCTAAAAGAAATTATCAATGATTCACTCCCATTCCTTCATAACCTTATCCCAATCTTCATCAGATATGAAAGGTTTATCAATACAAGCTATCATATGTTCCCCGCAGAACACGCACTCGCTGGCCACTATATCGTCAATTTCGTTTTTCAATACTTCCCTCAAAGGCAGACCGTTTGACGTAACCGCAGAGAGCTCTATATTAGAGAGAACGGAGAGATGGCGTTGGAGGTCTGCTAATTTGTTGCGACGAGCTGGAGCTGTACAAAATAATAAATTAGAATATTAAATATATTTGTCAAATGTTATTCCACACTAAAAAAATATATAATTTAGGAATCTTATAAAAAAAAATATTTAGCTCGTACTGGATTTGAACCATTACCTCTTGGTTAACCAAGCGCAAGAGGTCCCAGCGCTATGACCATTAAACCGTCAACAAAAACTAAGTTGTATAAGCTTGAAGAGAGTGTACAGCTTACATGGTAAAAAATAAATGCAAATTAAAATTTGTATACTCTTTCTAAAACTGTATTTTATTATTCAGTAGATATAAGTGTTAAGGTTAGTTAGGGAATTGACATTTAATTTGAGAGATTATAATTTAGAAATATTATTATATCTTTATAACTATTAAACTGATTTATTTGTAAGATGATGAGATCTATTGTAAGTGAAATGATTGTGGAGTTGATTTTCTCTCAACGAAATAAAAATACATATTTTCATTTTCTTATTCTGAAATACCTATTAGTTATCAATATCTCAAAACTAAATTAAAAAAATAAGTCTTAAATAAAAAAAATTAAGACCAACATCTTTCTATGTATAAATCAAACCCGCTACCCACCCAATGTAGGTTTCGCCTCAGCAAGCAGACAGTCAGCGTGGAAGCGGTGTCCGCATGGGAACAAGTAAAAGGGACGCAGTAGTAACGCGAGGGAACATAGCCTACAAGTGTCGGATACCGAGACATGTACGCTACGGTTGCGAAATGATTGAATTTCATTGCGTACCTGTGAAGTGGATTAAATTATATATTTTATGATTAATAATTATTTAAAAAAAAACTGTAATATCTAAACAAATAACTAGAAAAGAGCTTATAGTTTTTAAATAGCTGAAAATTTTTAGCTTTATATTTCATTGTCTCAAGTGGGAATTAAACCTACAAGCTATCGTGTTTACAGTTGCACTTGCATTTGCCCCTTATATCCTCTGTAATAGTTCCGTTTAGTTTATATATTTTTTTCAATATTTCAAAATTTATTAAGTTAACTAACATTATTAGTACAAATATACTCACATATTCTGCAGATTTCGTAGCATCCTCCATTTCGGCTTTGAGTTCTTCTATTTGATTATTATATTCCTAAGGTTAAAATTAAACAGAAATTAATTATTATCTATTTGAAATAAAGTGAACGTATGAAAAATTTAACTAAGAATATTGTCTGTGTCTAAATGGAGACATTATAATTATATAATATCGCTTTTTTTTAAGCTATCTATTTTAAAGTCGACCGTACTGTACGTAAATGAACGACATGAACTCTTACTACCCTACAAATAAACAATACTAATATACTTATAAAATTAATAAATACCTGTAATGACTGACAAATAGGTTCTCTAAAGTGGTCGATAGTGACTACATCACTAAAGAAAGGCAAAATGTCTTCTATTTTAATGAGCGGACACTCCTCAAGCAAGCTCATAGCTTCCTTTATATCTTGATTCTTCGTTATAACGTGTTCCGCTTTAAATAAATAACAAAAAAATATTAAAAATACTTTCACAAATTTATTTAATGTAAGTCCTTTTTATTTAATATGGGACTATTTATACAAAATAGGCAAACACAAAATGAATGACTATTATGTGATGACAAAAAACAAGCGCTCAACTAGTGATATGTATTTTAAATTTCGCGTGAATTTAGTTGTATACAAAAAGGGATTTAATTTTTCAAAGCCATAGCAGGGTAGGTAGCATATGTTTTGTCAAAAAAAGTCCCATTCACTCAGTTGTTAAAATTTACGTCATTAAAGTAGATAAAATAACGTATGCAATATTTCTAAGATATTCCAGTACAATTTTCTAAGATATCTCACCAACACCAAGCCACAGTCGTCTCTGCAAGTTTTCATCGTCTGGCATATCGGCCACGGTTTTAGCAAGTTGTATATCCACGTCTAGAGCCAGTTCTGCCGCCGCCTCCCACAAGCCCAGGAGTGCTGATAGCTTCACACATGCTTCTGATAAACCTTTTTCACGGCATAACCTGAGAATTATATTTTTGTTTTGTAGTTTTTCTCCAAATTGTGCCAAATTTCGGCGATATTGCTTGTTGAGTGGTGGAACTCAACACAATGCTTTGTGTTGTACTAGACTTGAGATATAGAAATAATTTTAAATATAAACATTAGGTAACCGTCACCTAAACACTACCTGAGTGCACCAAAATTACCTTAAGTTAAATATAAGATAAACCTATAACATTAATTTTAATTTTAAACAATAAAATTCTATTTAATAAAAACTTACTATAATATCAAAAGAACTAACCTTAAAGCATAATGTACATCATAATTGACCATAGTCAATTCCTGGCCCTGTCTATCCAAATACCTCATTAACGCCAATTTATCAATATCCGCGTACAAAGTCAACAAATAATTATGAATCGCACGATCCTTAACATTGAAATTCTGAAGCATAAATTCCAAATATCTTATAATTTCCGCCACATGGGTATCGTCGTTCTCGCAAGAAAGAATGCCGGTAGCAACTTCGAAGGGCTTAACGCCGCACCTTGTTTAATTAACGCAGTTACAGTTTGTTTGGGAATCTCTTCCATCAAAGCTGGTACGAATTGATAGAAAAGATCCGGTTTTTTTAAGGTTTGCAGCATATTTAAAGCTTCAATAAATGACTTTTTGTATATATTCTGGGCGATCACGTTCTCGTAGTCTTCGTTTAGTACCGTTAATTTTATAAGATTCTGTTTATCACCGTGAGAAGACATCAGGTCGTATACAACTGATTTTATATGTTGCATGCATTTAACTACTTTAGGTTGAAGAAGAAACACTTCAAAATCACTTTGGATTTGATGGTATTCTTGCGAATCAGATTTTCCAGTAACGTCTCAAAGAAACCCAATTGCGATAAATACAATTCAGTCATCCAAATGACGATCATTGAAATTAGAGTTTTGTCGTCGTCCAATGTATCCAGCCTTTTGGCCAAATATATTTTTAAGGCATTAACTTTATCGAGTTCCAGAAATTTGAGGCAAACTGTTTCAAAGCTGCTTTGGGTTTCCGCGTAAATCTCAGCACTTTTATCATATTCTCCTTTACTGAAAAGCAGTTCAGCTTGTTTAACATTGATTATATCTATAAAAGCCGGATTATTTTGGCAATATTGTTTGGCCAAATCAAATTGCTCTTTATCTGAGTAAATTCTCCATACATTTCGTTCTTCTCGGATAACTTTGTAACGAAACACAGCATTGCTGGTTACAGCCCATACAGTCTTTTTAACTGGGTCCATAACAATATTTTTAGTTTTCCGTGGACTTCGGAATAAGTATCTTCATATACCTATTCTTGGTTTAATAAAGATACTGCTTTCACACGGTCTGATTACATGAGAATGGCGTGAAATTTCGGTTAGAACGAAGGAAAGTGGTGTGGTTTCTTTGCTGTCAGGTTTATCCGTGGGATAGCTGATTAGTTCACTTTGGGTGATCAATGAATTTGAGTTTTGTTGGGATGTTGGGTCTAACTGTTGATAGAAAAAAAAAATTTCAAAATATATTTCTTGTTAAAATGGAATATTATTTGGTAATTTTATTTACCATATTGGTTATACTTTAAAGAAAGAAGAGTTAAATAAGCGAATTATTTACGTTCCATATAGCACCAACAAATTAGTTGCCTATAAATTGATTTTATTTATATAATAAAGTCAATAAAGAATAATAGAATAACCTAACACAATTTGATTTGTTGGGTCTCTTAAATTCAAGTTTTCAAGTAGGACATAGGTTGAGTTTAGCTTTTTTTAAGGTTCTAAAAAATTTCTATGAAAAAGAAATGTAACTAATGCTTATATAGATTATCTCTCACCTGACCATAAAATATACCAGGTTCAGTCAACCAAGCAAACGTCTTTGGCGAATCAGTTTTATCAAAGAAGAACTGAAGTTTCGAATATTTCAAATTAGATGGTATATCTTGAAATCCTGTTTCAGGTGTAGTAAGATATGAATGGAATATGGTCTGAAGCGATGGTTTATCATCATTGAAAACCGCATGACCAATAAACTGGTATAGCCTCTTAGATGTAGTAACAAATATAAAGTATTTACTTGTGCTATTGACTCTGTGAAATTCGATCCCTGTTATTGGAGTGTCTTTGCCTTTTCCTATGTCGAATATCTGTAAAATATTTAATAAATACATTATATTTTAGAATATTTTGGCCACAAATTTAGAAAGTCACATTACAATATTAAAGCAAAAATATATAAAATTAAAGTGACATAATTAAATGTAGAAAAAGATTGATTTACCAAACCATCAATTTCCTTGCCTCCATACAAAGGAAGATAGTTAGGCAGCTTGTGGAACAAAGTCAAATAAATTATATACACAAGTATTGTTATTATAATTAAAAATACAAGAAATATATACAATTTCACATAAAATACAAATAGGAATCAAATCAAATGTTAGTTATTTTATTATTTCATCATCTAGATTCTAGAATATAACTAGTAAGTACCTGTCTCCAATACTGCTGACTGGCAGTAAATATCTTATCATTATCTGCCTCAAGTTCAGTCTCCAATATATGACCTTGGGATGTCCCTAACAAAATAGGTCCTGTGGTAGTTGTAGATCTATTTTCATAATTCCACCCAACTTCTGTCACCTCATAATTTCTGGATTTAGTTACAGTTTTCAATTTGCTACTCTTTCTATGCACATATACTAGTTCAGGATGGCCCTCTTTGTTTCTAGCAGCAAAAGCCATGATCAAGTGGTACCCAAGGGGATCAAGGAATATTGAGGTTAATTTTGAATTGGGCTGCACAAATTTTGTGTATTGTATCTCTGAAAATATTTAACATGTATATAACATGTACTTTATAAGTGTAATGATATTTTTTTGTTTCCAATTAATTATTTATCTTTCCCTTGCTCTAATCTGGCAAGATAAATTTCAGTACTGAGATCAGCCACTCAACACACAATGCCCCACATTCAGATGATGAACGGAGTGTAGCCAGGTTATTTGACTATAACTGCTAAAAGGTGTCAAGCAACCAAAATTATATATTCAGAGAAATAATTTATTATCTGGTTGCTCATTTTAAATATATAATATACTGTTACATAAAAAATAGTAATTAATTATGTACAGTCAGAATTTTTAATAAGCAATAACTTAGTACATTCTGATAAAAAATTAATGAGGTCATTTTCAATACACTATATAAAAATTATAATAGCCATTCATATATGTACATTAGGGTGGGTCGATTTTTTTTTTTTTGTATTAAAAATTAGTTGGGGGGGGGGGTCTTGTGAAAAATGATGAATGATGAATATTTGGCGCTGATCCAATTTCACAATTCACAAGCAAACAAAGTAATTTTTTAAGTGATTTCATATATTAGCAACTCCTAAAACTACACTACCATGCCCTCTAAACTGCCTTCTTGTATTGCCACCTATACTTATAAAATATGAAAATGTATGTAGGTATGTATGTATGTTTATTTGTATGTATGTATGTATGTATTTATGTATGTAAAAATATATGTGTAATGTGTATGTTTAATTAGGTATTTATATTTGTATATATTTAATATATGTATGCTGTTTGCTTTATAAATTTATTATAGTTATTGTTTACACCTCAACCCTTTTCCTCCATTTTTTATCCTATGCCTTAAGGTTGCCTGGAAGAGATCACTGTTTTAGCGATAAGCTAAAGATAAGCGATAACGGAAATGTACTAGAGGTGACCTCTTGTACATTTCCGTTTGTTTTGTTGTCTATTTTATTGTTATTTTCCTTATGGGTGTACAATAAAGAGTATTATTATTATTATTATTATTAGAGACTTAGAGAAAAATACCTGTTTTCGATTTTTTGGGCTTTGGTAGAGCGCCAAAATATATATCTAATATTTTTTATGTAATAACTAATTTTTTATGTAATAACTAATATTACAATAATGTAACTTTACTCAAACCCCACAACAATAATAAAAAAAAATAGAAAATCGACTGACTCTAATGTACATGTATATTACAAGAGGCATTGTAGTGTAATATGACATTGTCCAAAAGAAAATGTAATTGCTGGCTCTATTCAGAGGACTGAAGAACACCCTCAACTCAGTAGAAAGAGTGAATGAACTCTGCCACTCAAGATGATACACCCAGTATCATCTTCATCATGATTTTTGGGGAAAATAATTTATTTATTATGGAGTTTTTAATAATTCATATTTATTTGGCATTATAAGTAATTGTTTTTAAATTATATCCCAGTTTTATGATAAAAAGTATTATATTTTACAACTATAACACAATTAATGTGAATGTTTCTACACCATCGAGTGTATATTCATCCCATTGATTATGTCGTGACTTAGTTTCATAAAATGATAAATTTTCATAACAATATGTATATCTTACCCTCATGTTGGTCAGGCATTTTCAAATCCAATCTAAATAATTTTCCATTTGCCATGGCTAGGACTAAAAAATCACTAGAAACAGCGACGTGAGTGATAACATCGGAAGGATTAAAAATTCATTTTTCGCTTCGAGAACATGGGGCTATTATCGTCAAGTTTCATGTTGATATAACCTGATGAAGTCATTTGTTCAGATTCTGGCATCGTGCGCTGGGACACTTGGGATGCTT
>HE671295.1:0-10511 GCA_000313835.2 Heliconius melpomene melpomene | reverse complement strand
AAAACATTGTTAGGAAAAATATCCAAGGAAAGTCAGGACTTATCATGTTAATACATCTCGTCATGAAAGTCTCGAGACTGCTTCAGCCATCTGTGATATGGATGGACGACGCTGAAAAGCCTTTTGTCAAAAAGATACCAAAGACAGATAAAACAGATCCGAAAAGACTGAAAAAGGACTTGGCGAAGATTATAAAAGGTATTCGTTTTCGGAATATTTTGTACTGCAAAAACATATATTTATGTATTTTTTTTTGTTTCACGCTGTATCCCGCATATAGCATATAGTATTTACGAAGGATTTGGCTTTTGAATTCAAATTCTAGTTAAGTTGTTTTTATTTCTGCCGATTTGTAAACATAATAAATAAAAATATTCACAGGGATATGTCCAGAAGACAGAGTATTATTTATTGGTACATCCAGAACTCCATGGGATGCTGAGCAAAAACTTCTATTTCAATGTTATGCGAAAGTAATACAAATACCACGAGCTGATTATGGGAGTATATCCTTAATGTGGCGAACTAAGCTGCACAAGGCTGGTGCTTTGTCTCGGAGATTGGAACTATCGTGCTTATCGAGAGTTTCCGATTCGTATACAATAGGTGAGTTTTTTTTTTATTTTGGTAGTATGAAAAATGTTTTGAAAAATGTATATTTTAATATGCGTAAATAAATTTGATGTTGAGAGGCAGTCGTGGCTTATCGGCACAGTGTGTGATTGTAAACGTAGTAAGTGGGGGTTCGAATCTCACTCTAGGGAATGAATTGTTTTCGTTTTCTCGCTCTGGTGACAGGAATGCAATGCCTTGAAAATTAACCAATGCGTGAACGTAGATTTAATACTACATTCCCTCAGCCTACTCTAGTACACGCGGGATACAGAGTGAAGGTAACACGCGATTTTTGTGACTTCAGATCCCACTAAGGGCTACCTTGCGGGTTACATTTGGTTCGGTCACACGATATTAATTATATTCATATTTTATCCTATTAACTTTTCAGGTAGTTTATTATCAGCATTGGATTCAGTGCTGACAACTAAGAGACGTCTTCAGTTGCGAATACGAGCACTCACCGCCCAAGAGATAGCTGTGCAATTGAGTGCCCTTGAACCTGTTTATGTAGAACATGTGAGTTTATTTAGTAGTAATTATTAAATGTAAATTTACTGTATGGTACGGGTTCCTTTCCCAATTTATTTATGATAATATAAAAAAAATATGATATTATAAAAAAAATCTAAACGTATAGTTTAGGTAAGAAACAAAAAAATATATCTGAAGTTAAAAATGTAGAAATAACACAATTTAACGAAAGTTTATAAAGACAAGCTTAACCTTAAAAAAAGATTATTATAAATACTTCCTATCAAATGTAAGTGAGAATCGAATCTATGAACACAGTGTGTATAATGAAAACTTTTAACACTTTTACTATGGAATCTATTTTTGAGAACTTTCAGCTGGTGCGGTTGAGGTCTTTTCTGCCGCATATTTTATACATATGTAACACGCACCGGTCTAGTGTCTCTCCTTTCCTTTTTATTGTAAATTTTAAATTTCCAGGACGTTGCTGCGGAATCGTGGTGGTTAAAAACACCCATGGAAAGGCGGCGACAGAGGGTCTTGCAGAGACTTTTGGAATTGGAACAGGAGAATGAGGAACGGGCTGCTGCTGGAAAATAAATTAGTCTAGACTAGATAAATTAGTCTAGTCTAGTCTAGACTAGTAAATAACATTAACTATTACACATAGAAGTCAATTAGTTAATGCCAGTTAATTATTTATTTTACTAAAAACCCCATGTGTGAGTAGTTTTTTAACAATATAAAATAAATAGAATAGTTATTTTTTTAGAAAAAAAGTACTTATGTTTTTTATAAAGTTGCGAGTTTATGCTTAAGAAGTTTTTTTAATAAATATATATCTAAAAATAGATTTTTTTATTCCTCGCAATAAAGCGGAAAATAGAAAAAGAAATATCATATCAGATATCACTGGGCCTATGTTTTCTATCTTCTTTCTTTTCTAACACTAGTCTATTCTAACACTACGAACTTATAATTTTCGGAAAACTTATATGCACATCATTTTTAACTCCGCTCCTTTTCCAAAAGGAAGGCAAAGAAACACGAAATCCCCGCAAAAGTTCCCTTACTTTATCGCTTCAAATCTTTAAAGTAAAAAGGTGCACTAAGAGGATACCCGCAAGTTTCCACGTGATAATTCTCACGGATATTTTTTGGAATGAGGGAAATTAAAGGAAAATCCACTTGAAATTATACATACGATTATAGACTTTATTCTTAAAAAATAAAGTTCAATTTGTATTTACTTGTGACACAATCGAGATCTGTATGTGTATGTGACTTGTAAAAATTACCCTCGAAGCGACAGAGCTTAATAAGATTTTAGTGGTACTGATTTAAAAGCTCGTTTTTTGTCCATTTTATTTGTACTTTTGTAACGATAACGGAACATTGCGAAAAATATTCATAAAATATTCTTCTTTTAGGGTTCTGTACCTCAAAAGATAAAACGGAACCATAACTAATAATAATAATAATAATAACTTTGTTGTCTGTGGTATCCATCTGTAAAGCATTTATGCATCGTATTTGTTGCTTTTTGTATTTCTCTTGAACCTACAGTTATGAAATTAACCACAAAATGAGAGCTTCCAATACAAATTAATGTAAAAATCCGAAAATTGATAGGTATTTCTTCAAAAAAAATATTGCATTTTAACGTTCTGGTAAAAGAAGTTATTCTAGGATAGGCTAGATTCCCTCAGCCTACCGCTTCTATGGGCGTCATACAGCAAACAAAAACGAATTGTATACATTTATAACAGCTAAATTTAATATATATTTGTACCAACAATGTAACTAAAGTAAAATCCTCAATAAATTGACAAGAAAAACTCTTAACTATTTATAGAATACCCAACAATAGACACAAAAGGATACACAAAAAACTCCCAAGTTTATTCAAAGTACCGCACGGATTCTTTGCCTTTAGACCGAGCTGCCTTTGTAAAGCTCGTTCAATAGTTTTTTCCTTTTGATTTTCTGAAATAGGTAAATATCCAAATGCTAGTAAAGGTTTCTTTTGCTTATTTTAAAAAACTGCTGCAGTTTGTTTTTTAATTGAAAAATTATAATACACCAGAATGTTCTTATTTTGCTGTACAAAGATCTGCCTACAAGCTTTAGTGCATCACTTACGCTTGAAAATAAAAAAAAAAGATTATATTGGGATCTTTATATTTAGGCCAATATTGATTCAGGGGCACAATTGTGAGACTGTGAGCGCGACAGGTTGTGAGTTCGATTCCCACTTGAGAAAATGAAATATTTAATATGTTCATTTCCTCTGGTGACGAGGCAAAAGCGTTAAGTTCTGCTACTCAACACGTAAGACCTCCAGAATTCTGCGGAAAATGGGGAAGTGTCTTAATGGGAGCAGGGTGTCTTAATATTAGGTTCCAAGGTTCCCTCTGCCTACCTCGCTATGTGCGGGATACAGTGTGAAAAAAAATATATCAGACATCTTTAGTACTTAGCGGTTTTAAATTCAGATCTGTTTCTGATCAGCACTCACAAAACACACTCTAAACGGGAATCGAATTCACGACCATCATATACAATAAAACCGGACTATTATACTAACAAAAAATAAATACAAATTTAAATGAAAATTTAAAATAAACACAGCAAAGGAATAAAGTCCATTGAAAATTTTAATGTACCTATACAGCATGTACTAGATTCTTACCAGTACCAGTCCTAGTTACCGTGTTCCCCTTTGTGATACCGTGAAAGGCAGTTGTTTTGTTTCTTCTGATTCCCCTCGCCTTCGCTTTTCTAGTTATTTGACGCTGCATCGTTAATGCATGTTGCTTTTTGTCGATAGTCGGGGCAAATTGATAGTGCTGTTTGTATGTGATTTGGAAATTGGCTTGTATTTTATTTTTATGGAAAAAGGACATGGCAAACGAGCGTCATGGTTACCTGGTGGTGATCACCGCCGCTCACGACCCCGTGCAGCACCAGAGGATTTACAGGTGCGTTGCCGGCCTTTAAGGTGGAGATAGACGCGCTTCTTTTAGGTACCCATATCGTACTGACTTGGAAACACTGCCGCGGGTAGGCCACTCCACAGTTCTTTGTATGTATGTTTGTGTTTTTTTTCTTTTAGCTTGACACCCCCATGTATTAGCCAGAGTGTCAAGATCTTCATTTTTGTACCTTCTACCAAATTTTAATGGCATTTTGTGTTTATCGGTGGAACTTAACGCGCTTTGCTTTGACACCACAACAAAGAAATTAAAATGTTAAATATTTAATTTCTGCTAATGGGAATCCAACCCATAATCTGTCAAGTTTACAGTCACACGTTTCTTCCCCTGTACCATGACTGGCATCCAAATGTAGCATGTACATATTGAGAAAGAATAAAACAAACAAAAATAGTTATTTATATAAACCTATAATTGTATTGTCTTATCAGTATTAATTAGGACAATAATGACATATAGCCCGCCAAAGTCATAGATATAGTATATATATATATATATATACATGTGAATAATTAATTTATTTTAACCACCCGGACAGATGTCAGTCGGGTTCCGTGTGGAAGTAAAGACCCGGTAACCGCAGCGTGTCTGTTCATACATGGATTGAATTGTTTGGAAGTTTTTGTAGAGCTTTTTCCATTTTATTTTTTATAAAAGGCCGAAATTCGAGGCTGTCGTGACATAGTGGACTATTGTGTTATTGTAAACCTGATGGTTGTTGGTTCGATTTCCACTCGAGGGAATGAAATATTTATTATTTTCATTTCTTCGCTCTGGTAACGAGGTAAATGAACTGAGCATGAACTCCATGCAAAGTTGCAAGCGATGACTTCTATTACAAAAATAATAATTTATAGATAAAGTTTGAGATATATCAATTAATCTTTGATATTCGTTTGCTAGTTAAATAAATTGATAAGCAAAATTATACAATAAGGTTATTCTATTTTAAATTCTTAAGAATATTTGTTTTGTCAGCATCTATAATCATCATAAATATCGACATTTTTAGGTTTAAATTTTTACATATTTCATTCATTTATTTGAGATAACTTAAATATTTTTAGTAGCTTTTATCTTAAAAGACTTTTTTGGCAACATAAATAAATTGTAACAAGCATAATATAAGAATTTCCAAGTAGTTTGATAAAAACGTAGGGTTTAGTAGTAGTTGCTTGTTTGAAGCAAGTTCGTAATATTGCGGTTGACTAGTGGAATCCAACGCCGCCCCTTGTCTCGCTAAGACGAGAAAAATAAAAACAATATATTCACCTGAGTGGGGATAGAACTCGCAACCACCATCATGTACCATCAGACACTGTCGCACTGCTCCATAAATTTGAATATACATATACTCATTTTAATATAATATACTAGCGGACACGCGCAGCTTCGCCCGCTTATTTGCACTTTTAGGGGTGAATCCTAATAAACCATGAAACACGTGTTCAATGAAATAATTTTAAGAGTTTAAATTTCAAATCTTATAAAAATTGATGGTGATTTAAAAATTTTTCCATACAAACTTTCAACCCCTATTTCATTCCCTTAGGAGTCGAATATTGCAAATTCCCGTCTTAGCGAGCACCTACGTCCTATAAGTAACCCCTATGCAAAATTTGAGATTCCTAGCACATGTAGTTTCTGAGATTTCGTGATGAGTGAGTGACCTTTCGATTTTATATATATGGATTTATAAATATAATATACATGTAAATATATTAAATATTTGTAAAGTAATATAATTACTTTCATATATGAAAAGAGTTACCTTGATGTGTAAGAGCACAGTTCAACCTCAAATTAATTTCACGGCACAAATTACGTAGCCTATTAATTACGGTCCGTTTTCCTTTTTCGACTAATTCTTTATGCTTTTATTTTATCGTATTTAATTCACTTGTATGTAATTAATTTTATTTTCTTCTGACTGTAAGCATGAAGGTTTTGGATTCGATTCTCATTCGTGGGAATAAATTATTGAGTTTCCCACTGAATAACGAAAATTCGATATAATGTAATGAAAATTGGACAGTGTATAGAGAACAGAGTGCCTAGGCCATAACGCAAAGGAAACTCTGCTTATCTTCCTATATATATATAGTGTAAAACTAAAATAACTTTATTTCTTGTATCACATCATTGATAGTGTATTTAGACCGGCTCGGTATAAAGTGGGGTAAAGTGGATAACAGAGTGTTATATCACTAGGTTCCCACTACCTAACTTGCCATATCCGGAATACAGCATGAAGCTGAAAAAAAGACTCACTATTCTTCTCACATTAACGACTACCATTATTATTAACATAAGGTTCTTCTGCAAAAGACCGTGCAAAGTGGAGTAGGTTGAGTAGGAAGGCAACCCTGGTAATAGTCGGGATTAATGCCAGGATGAAGAAGGCTCTTCTGCAAGAATTTGTATTCGAAGCATATTGCTGATATCATTTCAAATAATTTAGTAAACTAACAAATAAATCTAATAAAATACAAACTGCCTATACAATCAAAATTAAGAGATGGTATCCAAAGTGTTTACGGCCTATGAATATTCTATCCGTTCACAGTTTAACCTTGACTGGCCTAGGATCATTGTTTTACTGTTACTTATTTAGGATTGGCTGCTTGGTAAATATTATTATAATTTTAAAAAATTGTAAGAGGTCGACGTGGCCAGGGCATAAGCGTTCAGCTGGAAATGCGAAGGTTTTGGGTTCGATTCCCACTTGGGAATAATTTTCTTTGATCTGGTAGAGGTAAAGCGCGGCGTGAGTTAAATATTTAACATTATTATTACTTTAATTGAGTAAACTCGGTAATTGGTTTGATTTTCCTTGGAGATATTAATTATTTTTGTTCTCTCTTGCAATAAGGCAAAGCAGCGCTTGCGCGTGATACAGCGTGAAATGAACAAAATAATATAAGTTAGTATATTTACATTTTTAAAATATTTTTATATTATTTTAATCTACGAATAAGCAAGATAAATGTTTCAAGGTAGAGAATAGAGTACTACAAACACAGATTATCTCTTCCAATTCTATGAGAAATAAATAAAAAATAAAATTAAACAAAGTAATAGAAGTGAATGCTCATACCACAACGCGAGTACACCCGCCTCGTTATATTCGTATAGGCTATTCGGGTTCATAGAACATGAATTTTGTATTTCCTACTGGTGTTTGACTTGCTTACATTAGTTTCTAACTTAATGTGAATAATTGATGGATACGGTTCATTCTGACCAGCAAACATAGAACTGATTGGAGGGTGCGTGAGGTAACTACTAAATATACGAGTATAGTCTAAGAGCCATTTATCTAATACTTGTGTATTTGATACATTGCCTCTTAGGCTATATGTATGTGTCTTTTCTTCACTTTTCCCATTTTACTTCATAGTAAGAACTGATTTGAGTTTGAGTAGTGAACTCCACAGTTGGACGCGTTTTTTTTCATGCGCCCTCTAGGCTAGGCAGAGAGGACCGAGAAGGAAAGGAGAGGAGCGGGAAGGTTAGGACACTTCCCTCTCTACTTTGCGCTCTAATCCAAAAATTCAAATTCCATTTGGAATAACGTTTATATAGATAAAATAAGTAAATTATAAACAAAGCAAACCCAACTGTGCAAACTTAATTATTGTACATAGTTATCTTCAAGTTAATGCATAGTGGGAACCTGGGAACCTAGTATTAATACACTCCGTCCCCCATTTTCTCTGCAGCATTACGATGATAAAAGATACTACCTTTAATAAAATAACATATTAATTGTGACCCCCAAACTATTTGACCTCTTAGGGTCTTTTATCACACATATATTTTTCCAGCACAATAAAGCTGACTATAATTCCATGTTATAGCACATAATCTCAAACAGAACCGCCATATTTCGCAGCTTTGCCCTTGTCATGGGGAAGTCTTTAAGTAATAATTTTATGATATACCATTTAACTTTGTATTGTTACTTTTATTTCAGTTTTAAGTTTTATTTCTTATTTCTTTACTGAAACCCGACGTTGAGTATCATCACTCAACTTGCAATGTTTCCTGAATTATATGGAAAGTAGGGAACGGTAGTGCCTTGATGGGAAAGGAGTATCTTAACACTAAGTTGTTTGTATACGAAAAAAAGCTTAAGTTTTTCGTTAATTGCGTTTGTCACCTTGTACAGTTGGGGATTTTATATACGATTTTCAAGATATTGCATATTAAGTGCAGAACTTAACGCCGCGTTTCTACCTAAGCGAGAAAATAAATATTATCATTTCACCGTGTTGGCTACAACAGCCATAACAAAAACGCACATCCTTCAATTTTTTTAATTTTAACTATACTTTTACTATTTTCATATAATCTGTGCATTATATATGCTGTGCTCTTATATCCTGTGCATATATCTGTATGCACAGTACACATAATATATAGGTATTATA
Source organism: Heliconius melpomene melpomene (assembly GCA_000313835.2). Classification (NCBI taxonomy): domain Eukaryota; kingdom Metazoa; phylum Arthropoda; class Insecta; order Lepidoptera; family Nymphalidae; genus Heliconius; species Heliconius melpomene. The sequence continues at coordinate 1,993 of HE671295.1, read as the reverse complement.
AATGACCAATATTCTAACTATTTATAGTAAGATCCAGGATAGAGTATTAAGGTTAAGCCTAAGCTTAGTTTCATATCGTTGCATATGTGGGATTTCAGGTAGAGCCTCAGTCTGGCAAATCAAAATCGATACAGGACAGGTGCGAGGTCTTATCGGACGGAAGGCTTAAATCTACTATGAAAGAGTAGGAAATGGACGAAATGGTCTTTTTATGTAAAATCTTTTAGATTTTGTGTTAGAATTCAATAAAATACCATAATCCAAAACGTAATATTTTGAATTAGGTTAGAAAGTGAAACGATATATCTTAACACTAGTTTCTGTTTAGGTTCTAGGCTAATTTGGAAATTAATAAATAAATCAAAACAGTTTGTATCCAAAATTTGGTGGAAAGTGGGGAAAGGAGTGTCCTAACACTAGGTTCCCTTTGCCCACCCTGCTGTATGTGGAACACAGCGTGAAGCTGATTTATTTAAATTATAACTAACGATATAATAATTATATTCATTAACTTTAAAAATTTTAAAGTAATTATCTTCATTCTTTCTGCATTTTTATACTAAAGCTACTAAAGCCCACTAAAGTTAAATTATATGTAATTTTCAGGATTTTCTATGGAACGACGATGTATGAGCAGGTTACGCGTATTGTAAAACGAAATATTAAAAATATAAATATGGCTTATTTAGCTTTAATAATTTAAAATTTGTACTATTTATGTTGATACTTTTGTTATTTTTGCGCCAATTATTAAAATTAAAAAAAAAGAAAATAGCTTGTCGTTTAAGACAAAAGGAAATCTAATACAAGTAGTTCTAATGAAAACAAAATAAATGCTTAATTACCTTTAATTTATAATTAAGCATTTATTTAGTAGGGGTAATGTTTAATATTAAAGGGAACCTAGTAATTAGTTACTTATATACTTCCGTTTCCCACTTTCTTATGAATTCTGCAGGATTTACGTGTTTAGTGGCGCTTTGCCTCGTAGGCAGAACGAGAAAATGAAAAAAATAAATATTTCCAGTAGGAATCAAACCCACCTGCCATACGACAGTCACACGACTGTACCTCTGCACTAATATTGACATCTAATTGATAGAATGATAATATTTAATGATAAAGTTATTTAATCATCTTCAATCATTGAATGTTTGCTTGAATTAACTGTGTGTACCTAAATCAAAGTTTTACTAAAAAATGCTTATATTTTTCTCTATCATACTATTATATGGAAAAAGTAATAAAAATTTATAAACAAGTGATACAAAGACCCAAGATTCATACGAGACGTAGACGTTTAAAAAAATAGGCAAAGGCAAAACATTTAGAACGTTTTCGCCATCTGCGCTATGATTTATTCTCCATGTTGTATGTACCGGGTAACGGTTTAGACGATAAATCAAAAACAACTTGTAAGTCTTTGCGTCGTAAATAAAGAAATTTGTCTTAGATCTACTCGTATGTACGCTATAAGGTTTGTTGTTTTACAATAGTATTGCAGACACATTGAATAAGAATTATATTGTAAAACTGAAAATAATTAAAATGAAAAACTCAAAAGTTTGTTAATGTACCCGCTAATCTCAGGAACTACTATTTCGAGTTGAAAATATATTTTTGTGTTGTGTAGCCCATTGATTAAGGAAAGTATTACATTACTATTAACGTATTGTAATATAGTCTATGGGCTATACTCAGAGCAAAGAAAACCTGGAACCCTATTGTTAGACACTCGGTTCTTCATTAGGATGTTTCCGTTCCCCACTTGCCATCGAGTTTTTGTGCCATTGTATAGTCATTTTTCTGTTACTCACTCACTATGCTGAATAAACACGTTATTGATTTCTACCACTCAAGATACAACGTTTTGGAAACTGGCCGAAAAGTGGTAAACCGAGAGTCTCCACATCAGATTCTCTCTGCCTAGCCTAATATAAGCATATTCCTTAAAACATAATAAAAATATAATAAATTTTAAAAGTAAAATATT
>HE671294.1:0-80667 GCA_000313835.2 Heliconius melpomene melpomene | reverse complement strand
ACAAGCGTGTAAGGACGTTTGTGGGTTTGATTTCCACTCGGGGCTATTTGGGAATGGGAGTTTTAAATATTTCTTCTCTCTGGTAATATGGCGCGGCGTTGAGTTTCGCCACTCAACACGTAATGCCTTAATGGGAACGGTGTGTCATTAGATTCTTAGGTCCCTTTTCCTGCTATTACGGGAAAATACACCATATAATAAATACAACATATGCTTCTACTTATGTTTACATACATATTTACATCAAAACCTATCATTTTAGACCAGAAAAAAAAAAATAGACTTTTAGAAAAATGATCTGCCAACTGACCTGTTGCTCCAATGATTTATTGCTTCACTAACGATGAATATTGGCTAAGTATCAATCTCTTACTACCAAAGTATAGTAATTCCCTTCAAATTTATTTACGGAGAGAAATCGAAGTAAAAGAAGGTATAACTTCACGTTCTATTCCGCATAAAGTGAGGCAGAAGGAACCTAGTGATAGCACACTTCGTTCCCAACTCACTGTCGTCGAGACATTACGTGTTGAATGCCTTAAACTCCGCGCATTGTCTTCTCACCAGATCTAAATAAAGAAAATAATAATTGTCCCCAACTACAAATCGAACCTACATCCGTCATAATAAAAACAAAAGCTAATATTTATAATGAGTAAAGTTAATGAGGCTTAACTCTCAGATGTATGTATTTGATAAGTGGTTAATTGTTTTCCATTTCCACCATACAATTTGTAATTAGCGTTGCAATTTAAAAGAATACTGTCATTATTCTATGAATAAATTTACTGTAAAGTACAGCTTTGTCTTGTGCATGTCGGTTTTACAGAGTAATTAGATAGGAGAGGTTACAAATGTTTTTTTTTTAAATTTGTGATGTCTTTGTGGTGCAGTGGCAGAGTGTTATTGTTGTCATCTCGATGGTTGTGGGTTTGGTTGTGAATGTCGTTTTCATGTTTTGATACGATTGAAACCTGTTTATAATGGTTTGTAAAAGTAATATAATAAAATAAATATTGTAATAGATCGCTCTTTTGGTGCAATAACTTTTTACAAAAATTTATTATGTCCCGTGCTATATTTCAAAAAGTGTAATTCTACGCTATTGTTTGAGATTGTGGGTTCGATCCTTCGAGGAAAATAAATATTTGAATATTTTCATTTCTTTGCTCTGGTGTCGAGGCAAAATGCGGCGATGAGTTCCGCCACTCAACACGCAGGAATGTTTTAACACTACACTTTCTTTGCTTATCCTCCTACATGTACAATACGACGAGAAACCCAAAAAAAAACTTAATTATTGCACCATTTGAATATAAAATAAAATAACATATTAATATTGGGGAAAAGCAAATAAGTAAAATAAACACTCTACATACATTACTCTGTGCGTTTCCGGCAAATAAGTCTTTTTAAGTTAATGATTTTACGAACATTAAGGATAAGAAGTGATAAGTTCCAAAGAGAAGGCACCCCGTAATTACCATTAAAACGCTTATGCGGAAATTGTCTTTTTTTAAACAAATAAATTTGAAATTATTACCTAAATGTAACTATATAAAAATGTTGTATATAGAAATATTCCTTTGGATTTGAACCAGTTACTATTAAATAACAGGTCAGGACAGCAAAGATATGGCAGAAGTCTGTGCTTACACGTGATGGCAGACTGAGGGGGCATTCGTCTGTCAGTTCATCAGTTGACATAGTTATTATATCAAACTTCCACTAACGATATCTTAATTGCCCCCCAAAATTAAATAACCCATTGCCCGAGTGAGAATCGAACCGTCCATCGCTTCTACAGCTAGACACTCCATCGTGCCATGACGGCCTCATTTAAGTCAAATTATATTTATAATTTGATATAATAAGAGGCCACTAGTACTGCAGGGGCACTGGTGTATGCTTGTAACGCGGCGGTAGTAGGTTCGATCCCCACTCGAGAGAATTAATTACAGGCACCAAGGCAAAAGCCCGACATTCAATTCCGCCACTCAACACACAATACTTGCAGAATTGGAGACAGAGACGGAGTGTCTTAACACTAGGTTTCCTCTGCCTACCCTTCTGTGTGCGGGATAAAGCGTGAAGCTGATTAAATTTATATTTTTGATTTATATCTACGTATATAATATTTAAAATATAGTATAGTTTGTGTAACAAACGTTGTCTATCGAAGCGATATTGATAAATGGGTTTCCAGCCGATTCATCTTCATTCCAGTTTCGTAGGCTGTAATACATTTGAATATATTCATCGATTCAACTAGTTGAAATGTATAAATTTTAATATGGAATTTCGCTTTTGAGGTACACTTTGACTGAGTTTAATTATGCATGAAGGTTGCTGATTCAAAGCGAAATTTGGGGACAACTTAAATATACTATAAATGATTGTATATTTTATAAAAAGAAAATATTTTCAATACATTTTTTTGAGAAGAATAAAAATGTGATTGTAGCGTAGCAATGTATCCGAACGGCATTTACTAAGTTTAAAAAAAACATAAAATATTTAAAATATTTGCAATTTGGTTAGACAACTGTATTTATTTGTATGTAATTAGAAAGAAAGGTGTGATGTATAATAAAATCTTAAAAAAATATCCTCCACCACGTCAAAGACCGCGTTGAGTTCCGCCACTCAATGTCTTACAAAATTGAGGGAAATGTGAGAAACGGAGTGTCTTAACACTACGTTCCACAGCAAAACGTAAAGCTACTTTTTTGATATTTTTTTAGCTCAGTTCCCTCAATTAAGCGCTGTGCTTTGTCTTGTTATAGCGGATAAATTAAAATAACTAAATTCCCCCCAAGAAGTTATCGAACCCACACCCACCTAGCCTACCTACCACCAAACAAACAAACATCCAAAAAAACAAAATAAACCTATTAAAAATATTCATACACCCACTTCAGATGGGTGCACGTAATTTTTTCCATCTATTTAAACTTGAAATTATGCCAAAAGCACTCTGTATTACTTAAACGGGGTTAAGTCAAGTCAGATATTTCATATTACCATAAAGTCGACGAGACCGGGCTCTATAAACTTTGGAAGTTTTGTGAAATTGATAACGTACTGCGTTTTTAGACGGGAGTCGTCGGCTCTTTCGCTTTTTTAAGTGGATGGCCATTTTTTTATAAAGAGGAATTAGTGATGCATCTCTCCGTAGAATTAATCGATTTATATATTTTAATTTTCAGTATTTTATGGTTCGATTCTCACTCGGGAAAATGAAATATTTAATATTTTCATTTCCTCACTCTAACAATGCGACGTTGAGTTCTGCAAACAATACACAATGCCTCAAAAACTTGGCTATAAGTGGATAAACGAAGTACCTTCATAATACTAACATTAGGTTCCCAGGTTCCTATGTGCGGGATACAGCGTGAATATAAACGAACAAACAAAATCAAATAAAAAAATGACTAAAAACTGAGTAAGCGATTATTATACTTCGAGCGATTTATTCTGCATTACACTCGAGTAAAAAAGCGGTTTTTAAATGTACCGGAGCGTTTTAACTGAAGACTTTTTTAAATAAGTAAATGAACGCTCAAAATGAAATGGTTATCTGATTTTTTAAATAAATTCTAATATTTATATATTAATTTTGATGTATGTTATGGTTTTTATCTAGAAGAAATAGAATTAACTTAAATTACTCTTTAGACGCACTGGCACAGCGCTTAAAAAGTCGACTGTAGACTGTAAACGCGTCAGTTGTGTTTTTGATTTCCAATGAATTGTTTTTATTTCCTTGCTCTGCTACCAAGACAAAGGGCGGCGTTGACCTCTGCCACTCAACCCACAATGTCTCAAAAGATTGGGGGTACGAGGGGAACGGAATACATTGATTCTATGCTCTCTGTTTATATTCCAAATACTGTTTAAAGCAAAGAATGGTAAAAAAAATACAAAAAAATGTATTAAAGAAAAGTAGCGCTAAGACAATAGTAGAATACATATCTTCTAAATGATTCACATATTTTTCAGCTAAACTTAGTTTAATATTTTACGAAATACATTTTCATTTATATTCATAATGACCTTTTAACTGACTTTTATGAGCGTTTTATTGTTTTAAATGCTTGCAATATTGCGATGTTTACTGACTATACTTACATCTTTTGCGAGATATTCGTTATACGTTTGTAAGTCAGAAGTTAATATTTCTAATTGATTTTAAAAAATAGTTGTTACTGAAACAACCCTTATATTGGTCAATTTTATTAATTTCTATATCTATTATGTGACTTCTCAATAATCTATCTATATATATAAAAGGACTTGTCCTCACTGACTGAGGTAAGACGCACGCACAGCCGTAACCGCTGTGCGTAGAAACGTTCAATTTGGACAAAAGTTTACTTTCGTAATCTGGACATCCACTAAGAAGGGATTTTGAAAAATTTTAACCCTAAAGGGGTGAAATAAGGGTTCAAAGTTTGTATGGAAAATTTTTTAAATCGGCACCGATTATTATAAAATTTAAAATTTGGACTCTTAAAAATATTTCATTGAACACATGTTTCATGGGTTATTAGAATTCACCCTTAAATACGCAAGCGAAGCTGCGCGCATCCGCTAGTATATACATATTTTTAGCTTCACTGTAGTCCCTATATGTATAGGGAACCCAGTATCCCACTTTTCACCGAATACTGGAGGCAACGCGTGTTGAGTGGCGAAATTCAACGCCGCATTTTTGCCTCGTTACCAGAGCGAGGAAATAAAAATGTTGAGGATTTAATTTTCTTGTGAGAATCAAATCCATAACCTGTCGTGTTTACAGCTTGCTTGTGCGCTACTTAATAATATAAATAATAAGGAAATACCCCCACTAAAGTATTATAAAAAACCAACCCCAATTATAAACAACCATAATAAAAAAAAATATCAAATGAAAAACACCGGAAGCTCTAACGGAAACGACTATTGTTGTTACGATACACAGCGTCATATAAAGGAAAATATGGCGGCATTTCCGGTGGCCGTAAGGAAAATTTGGGGTACCATAAGGGCTTATGCTGATGTACATACTTTATCTACAGTCTGAAACAGATAGAAAGGGTGAATGGATATTAGAAATTACCTTGAAATCATTATTATTTACTTAATAGAGGCCGTTCGTGACGGAAGGGCACAAGCGAGTGGGTGTAAGCGGGACAGGTTGTGAGTTCGATTCCCATTCGGAGAAATTAAATACTGAATATTTAATTCCTTCGGTTTCAATGCAAAGAGCGATTTTTTGTTCTGTCACTCACACCACAATATCATCAGTATTCAGAGGGAAGTAGGAAACGGAAATGACTTAATAGAAGCGTAGTGTCTTATCTCTAGGTTCCCTCTGCCTACCCTGCTATGTGTAACTAGCTGTAAAGCTACGAAAAAATTATTCCCCCGAGAGAGAATGGAACCCATAACCGGTGTTTATTATCGGACGCTTATTTACCTATTATGGTAGTTAAAATTGGTGAACGATAAGTGCAGGTATCTTTCAAGAGAGGAGATTAAGAAGTAAATTATTATAAGGGTGGAAATAGGGTAAAATGAGATGTTATAATGGCGTAATATTGCTAAATGAGGGTTATTATTTATTATTTGTGTTTCTTAGGAGGTCAGTCGTGGCGCAGGAGAACAAGCGTGCGACAGGTTGTGGGTTTGATTCCCACTCAAGAAAATTATTTATGGAATATTTTATTGTTCTGATAACGTGGCCGCGGCGTTAAGTTAAGCCACTTAACGTACAATACCTCTAGAATTTAGAGAAAAATGAGAAATAGAAATATTTTAACGGGAATGGAGTGTTTTAACACTATGTTCCCGTATTCACTTTGCCTACTATGCTATGTGCTGTTTATAATGGAGAAATTAAATATTAAATATTTCATTCCTCGAGTGGAAATCGAACCTATAACAGTACCACATCGACCTCTAAGTAGGACAGAATCTTATTAAAAATAAAAAAGTAAACTTTCCGCTAACTTCAACCAACTTCATTTAAAATATAAATTGCAGTAAATAAATTCATAGCTGACTAACTAGAAAGGAAGTTTTAAGTAATATCCACATTGTTCCTGGTTTCTTATGAGGTGCTACAATTCTGTTGATTCGTACAATGATCGCGTGTTGGACTACCATTAGACTATTAACGTACGATATATGAAGGTATCTCACCATCAGAATGGGAGCACCAAACTCTAAAACTCACAGCAGAGTCTTAAAATATTTTTTAAGAAGTAAATACCGGTGGCATAAGGGAATGTAATTGTGAGAATTGTGTGTTCGATTCCGTTTCAGGTTAGTTAACTATTTAATATTATCATTTTCTTCCTCTGGTAACAAGGATTGAGTTCAGCCACTGCAATGCTTCAAGAAATCGGTGAAAAATGGGAATGGAAGTATTTCTCTCTGCCTACCCTGATACGTGCAGAAAAAAAATCTGACACCAGTACAATATATGTCATTCGTTGCATGCCATAGCATAAGCTTTAATTGAATATGAACCCACAACTACCGCATAGAATATACCTTACAAATTAAGAACTAAAACTAATAGCTTTCCAAAATATAACAACTTAAAGAATAAATGGATATCATAAACAAAATTCCATTATTTTACCAAAAACACCATAAAATTGTAACTTCCGTTCCATAATTTACTCGCGCCACATAAAATCAGAACAAGTTACAGCTTGTTCACTTTAATAGTGATTGAGGAGCGAACAAGTTGGTATCGTTTTATCATAAAACCTGAGTGAATCGCTAAATAAGAACTTTCCTTTTCGTCTTAGTAAAGTGGAATCGATCATAAATAGTGTATTAAGTTTAAACAAAATGTAAGGAAAAGGTATTGGATGAGATTTTCTTGGTCAATGTAAGAAGATTATGTTAAAAATCTTTGAGACCAGTCATGGTGCAGAGGCAAGGCAAGCATAGGTTTTGGGGAATGAAGTATTAAAATTTTTCTATTCTTTTCCACTGGGAACGAAGCAAAGCGAGACGTTGAATTCTGCCACAAGAATTCAGCGGAAAGTGGGAAGTGTGACTCAATGGGTACGGAGTGTTTTAATACTAGGTTTTCAGGTTCCTCTGCCTACCCTGCTATATGCGGGATACAATGTAAAGCTGAAATAAAATTATGTTAAAAAAACTATTTTTGTTACGACCAGTTTGTAAAATTATTCTTCGGGAAAATTAATTAAAATATCTAATGTGAAATGACATATTTTCAGACGAACTTAAATTCCTATTTTTTGGGGACTATTCCAACAATGGATGGTATTTCATAGGCGCGGGTTTGAACTCTATTTAGTGAAAATTTGTACGTTTAACGAACCACGCTTAAAAAAAAAATATCCTATTTCATTTCCGAACTAAAGTAACAAAACCTTCATACGGCTGTAAATGGATTAAACTATGACACAGCGTTTTCGATCAAATCAATTTCTATGTTAATTCTATTATGTTCAGGTGACACCGGGGGACACCGCAAGGTCAACACTGTATAGCTTATAGGAGATAGTATGTATGGAAATGAAACACCCATACATTATGTTAAAGAACCAGGTAAAGTGCGAGTCGGTCTCACCAGCAGAAGATTCCTTAAGTTCTCTCTCCGTGCCAAATTTCATAACTGTAGGTTACCGGAAAGTACCAGGAAATGCATCAAAAACGATAAGTATATTTTAAGCGTGGTTCCAAATAATCCTAGACCTGAATGTTTGATATTCATTAGACAGAAAATAGAAATCGAAATATCTTTTCAATGTAAATTTGGAACACTTTATTAATGCGGGAAAATTATTAAAAAAACACTAAATATGTAATTAAATTACAAAAAAAGGAAGTATAAACCGGCTATATTCGTAACTAATAAACGTACTGACAAAAAAATTATATGCAAACAGAAATAATGTAGCATCTATAACAATAATCTATGTCGTTAAGGGGAGTTATCGATTTGGAAGGGCAGGAGCATGAAAAATGAAGTGGTTGATATGACAAGCATATTGTGATACTCGCGTAGGCATCAAAGTAATATATTACAGTATCTTTTACTTTGTATTTTAACCAAATATGGAGAAAAAAATATTATAATATAGAATGAGACCATTGGGGCGCAGTGGAACATCGTCTGACGGCAAACATGATGATTGTGGATTAGATTCTCATTTAGAGAATTGGATTACTTTAAAATTCTGGCTCTGGTAACAGGCGCGATGGTAAACCCGCAATGTCTCGAAGTTAGGTTCCCTCTTTACGGGAAAGAGTGTGAACTTCCTTTTTTAATTCAAATATACCAATTCCCTCATTTTATCTATATCCAAGTTTCCTTGGTTACCCTTTATAAATAAGGCGATAAGAAAAATATATGAATATACCGAAAACCTACGTACACCAGTACAATATCCAGCTAACGATCCACATTACGACAAGATTTGATCATTTTTCCCTCAAAAACAACGTTATATAGTAAATTATATGAAAATAAAGCAATTTAGAATTTAATATAGCAACATAAAAATATATTTTATCTAAATTTCGTACAATAATATTCATAAAAGAACATTATGCTAAGTAAAGCTTTGGATGTGGGTAACAATGGTTTTGCTTCTACTGTTATCATTTTTATATTATTTCTTGACTATGTTACATCTTCGGCTCCGGCCGTGGTCGTAGTGTGGTCAAATGGATATTCTTGAAATGATTAACTTTTCAAATTGGAATTAGTAATTTATGAGATTAGTGCACTTAGCCAAACCAACCTCTAGTTTTAATTTTTAAGAAAAATGGAACCCTTATAGGATCATTTTGTTGTTCGTCTATCCGTCTGCTAAGATCATTTTTCTCGAAGTATTTTATAGAAAAAAATAATAACAAACTTATATTTATTAACATTCCTTCAAATGGTAATCAAACCCACAACTAACATGTACATATACTTAGCATCAAACTTAATAGTTATTTCCATATCGATTTTCCAATAAAAATAATAGCATTAACGAAATACTTAAAAAAGCGATTTCTAAAAGAGAAATAGGTAAATAATTAAAAAGAAATGGTGATGTAAGCTGCATTAGCATACAAATGAAGCTGCCATTTTGGATTACAGTATTGGGTCCGAATTAAAAGCTCTATTTAAATTTAATTTTACGTTTCGCTTGCAATAATTAAAGCTTAATGTAAAATAAAAGATATTTAAAAAGTAACTATAGAAGGGACTATAAAAATAAAGAATTATAGTCCACAAATCCAAAATCCATATGAGTGGGCTATAAAAAATATTCCGTTATTATAAAAAATGTAACACGTTTTAACTGTTCCCGTTAAAAAAATAATTCATTAATTTTTTAACGGGACCGCCACCGCCACGCCCTTTCTCCAATTTACAAGAAAAAACAGAAAATATTATAGATATTTTCTGTTTTCAGCAAAAATTTGCTGCTCTTTTACAGTCGATTGGGCTGTAGGTTTGTTTTTTCACGTTGCCGCACCATTTCATAGGTTTCAACGATCACCTGATATGCAATGGTAATTTAAAAAAAAAACTGTGTTTTACAAATAAAAATATTTTTATAAAATCCTTTTTATATTTGTATAGGCTTTGAATTTTAATGCAGTGTTGTTATTGGTTGGAATATTTTTATATAGCTACCTATATAAAAATATTCCATTATAAAAATATTATATTATATGGTATTTTGTTTAAAAATACGAGAACGTTGTTTTTTATTAGCAATATATTCCGCATATAGCAGAGACAAAAACGTAGTGGCAAGTCATTGCAGTCCCCTTTTCGCACCTAGTTAAAAAAACAAAAACAAAATTTAATTCCCCAGTGGGAATCAAACCAACAACCATCGCGGTTACAGTCAGGCTATGTTCTGCTGCACCGTGACAGACAAAGATACAGAACTCTTCTACAAAATGGTTGAAACAGAAGGGTCTTAATTAGGAATGGAATGTCTTAACACTAGGATTCCTATAGCTACTTTGCTTAAAAAAACAGATAACATATGCAGAATGGAGTGATACAAACAAGATATAATTTTATTTTTTGCTTCACGTGGGAACCAAACCGACGACCTTCAGCCTGTAGCTAGATATATCATTAACTCCAAACAAAATGATATATCTTTTAGTAATTCCACAGCATATTTCAGTATTTATGGTAAGCCCGTATTTAAACAATATGTATAATGAATGCACAAAAGCCAGCGAAGCTTCAAAAGTTTTGACTCCTTTCAAGAATAAAGCAACTTGGGTATTATAATTTGATGTAAAAATTAAGTTTTTGCATATTTATTATAATATAGGATTTTGACGTATAATATTTAGAATGTAAATGTAAGTGCAGTGGGTTCTATTCCTGGTGGATTGTCGATTATGTATGAGGGTAAAAAATGGTCAGTGATGTAAGTTAACATAAAGTTATTTCTGTCTAATAGGTTAATGCTTTAAATGGTCCTAGTGTTAAGTCACTCCGTTCTACGCTTACCTAAATTCGATATAATATTGTTGAATGCCTGATCTGAACGATATTTATACAAAACTCTCATAAAAGCTAAACCTAAAAAAGCTATATTCGATAACGATTTAGAGGTTTCGCTTACTAGGTCCTGTTACCTACCAGGGCATCATAAAACTTTTTTAACTACCTTCTATACTAACGACAGTTCTAACGATTTTTAGATGAAATATTTTATTGATAGAATTAATGCATTTAGTTTAAATTTTCATTCTGTATCTCGCACATAGCAGAGTAGGCAGAGGGATCTGGGAACCTAGTGTGAAGAGACTCAGCTCCTAAGAAACAACTGTTCTCTACCTCCCTCCGAATTCTGAAGACATTACGCATTGAAATGCAAATATTAAATATTTCATTTCTTCCAGTGAGATTCGAATCCACAACCTGATATAATTATAATCTTTTCTATTATAGAACATATATGGGAACATGCGGCATTAAGTTCCGCCATGCAACGCACAATGTCTCGAAAATTAGGAAAATGAGAAACGAAATGTCTTACCACTAACATCCCTTTGCCTGCCCTGCTGAAAGTGGGATACGGAGTGAAGAAGTCATTCCCTCGAACAACGATAACCATAACCACCTACCTATAAACATACAAATTGATTGTACATACAAAATTCATTTAAATATCAAACATCCGAAGCAAATGAAATGAAATTTGTAATACATATATATACATATATATACAGTATGATAAATTTCATCCATTTTCATATTCCCAAGATATATTGATATTCAGAATTTCTAAGCAAATACATTGTTGATACGAAACATCATCTCTCCGTAATGGAATATTGGCATATTTAGTTCAGTTAGACGTTGCTGGTGGATGCATTAAGCTATCGAACCATTGTGAAATGAAAGTTCATCTTGTTATATTATTTTGGTTCATATTGATAATATAATTATTTTATATATTTAAAAGGCCGTTATGGGGTATGTGGTAGTGGTATCAACAATGGTTGAAGGTTCGATCCTAACTCTGAGAAATGATTATATTTAAATTATTGTAATTTCTGTATTGTGTTGAGTTCCACTACTCAGCAAGCTATAGCTCTCAAGCTATAGCTATAGCTCTCGGAAGCTGAATGAGTGACATAACATTAGGTTCCCAGATTCAAATATTCAAATATTTTTCAGAAAATATGTATATAAAAGTGGAGGTGTAGTCTGCAGATACGTTGTCTAAAAAGATTTTTTTATAGTACGAAATAACACTTTAAAAAATTTAAAAATAAAATTCCATTACTTAGAAATATCTATGTACGTCGGTGGGATGTAATTTCGTTTTATATCTTCTATGTAAATAATCCCTTATTTCTCATACAACTTTATATTTTCCTTTCAGACACCCAAAGGTCTCATAATATAAGTTTCTTCATATAAATGATTTACAAAACATCGACATTCAAATCTTGCAAATGTCTTAAGACTTTAATAAACTGTCCAGACGCCGAGTCACTGTTAACTCAATAGGTAAAATAGTGAGGGAATGAGTCGATAAGTTTTATTATAAAATTGTTTTAATATTTTATGAATAGTTTTTTCGGGTTCGGGTTGTAACTAGAATAATTATAAAAAAATAATTTATGCTCTTTACGTCCTAGCAGGGTTAGGAGAAGCATAGTGTCATGACACTCCCTTCTCCAGTTTATTAAATAACTCAAAGCCGTCTTGGCACAGAGGTAAAAGCGTGTAACGGTTGTGGGACCGATTCCCATTCGGGGAAGTAAAATATTTAATACTGTAAATCGCGGTGTGTTGAAGAAAATCGTAACGTAAGTGTCTTAACGGTACTGATTGTCTCAACAGTAGGTTCCCAGGTACCATCTGCCTCCCTTTCTATGTGCGAGATTCAGCGTGAAGATTAAAAAATAAAAATATTAAGTAGGTAATAATATTTTTGGCTGTCCTACAAAAAATATATATGAACGTAAATATAAAAAAAAGTATATAATAAAATATGTATATTTAACACCCATCCCTATCCACATATCAAGAGTGACTCAGAAACTTTACGCATTACCAACTGCATTCACCTCTAGTCCAAACTTGCGTCGTTATACCACTATGTAATTACCATATCTCTTAAGTTTTCATCAAATTTAATTAGAAATTATATATTACATTTAATATATATAGTGTATATGTATTTTGTATGTGAGTACAGTGTTGGAATGTAAGTGCTACTATTATGGGTTCGATTCCTACTTGGATTCTCGAGTCAAGACGACACTCACGAGTGGCGAAACTCAACGCCACGCTTTGCCTCGTTACCAGAGCAAGAAAATAAAAATAAATAAATAAATATTTCATTACCCCGAGTGATAAAAGAACCTATAACCGTCGCATGACTGCGCCACGACGGCCTGTATGGGATGGAGTGCTTTAACACTAGGTTTCCAAGTTCTAGAACCTAGTTAGTAAGTTAGTTATGCAACCTTAATCACTGTGTTTACGGTGTGAATAGAAAACGAAAATACATATTATAATTTTAAAAAAATCCTAGAAGTCTTAAGTTTCTGTTATTATCATATCGCGGGGTTGAGTTCCGCAATTCAACACGAAACATCCAGAAAATTGAGCAGTTCATAAAGAACGGACTATCTTAAAACTAGTTCCCTCGGCACATCTATGTATGATGCAGCGTGAAGTTAAATAAACACTTATGTCCACAACACATCCATAAGGCAAAAAAAAACAACAGTGACATTTTCGTAAACAATTCTAAGCCTGCACCAGGAAAGGAACCTAGAGCTTTTTACCACTTTCCATAAAAGGGTAGTCCATGTTAGACAGCACGGCGACCATGAGATGGCACTACATATAAGGGATAAGGAACTCCACGTGTGAGAAAATAGTTTTTGTATGACACAATTAAAAATATAGGTTTAGTATTAAATAAATAACTTGGGGCTGATGCAATGCTGTAGGCTTATACGATAGTTAGTCTATTAAATCACTTTTATTTATATTGTATGTGTAGAATAGGTTAAGGTCGTCGTGGTACAGTGGGGTGGTGTCTGATTGTGGGCGTGAAGTTTGTGGGTTCGATCCCACTCGAGAGAATCGATTCTCGATTGTAAGTGAACAGACAAACGTAAAAGTGGAGTAATTTTGTATATCATTTTTTGTTTTATTTTTTCTATCTTTTCACTTTTCATATTCTTTTTTTCTTTATTTGTATTTACGTTCTTACTGAGTGCCAAATTTAATTAATGTGGGGTTGGGGTATGGGTCCCTAGTCAGGTCCGGGAAGCACCCTAAAAGTTTTCAATTTCCAAATTTCATACAAAATTAATCAAAACGATTAGATGCATACATGCTCGTATGCTGCTGACTGACTCAGAGGTTTCATTTCTTCTAAGCTCCAAGGGTAGAATAATTATATATATACCACACTATCTCGAGATAAATGGCCTTAACAGACAGACAGACGGACAACAAAGTTATCCTGTAATGGTTCCGTTTTTGCCTTTAGAATTACGGGACCCTAATAAATCATACATTTCAATTCATCAAAGTAAATGGTATTTTAAAGATTTTACATATAAAATATTTAAAATATGCCATTAAAATACTATAGTGTTATACCCCGCATATTCTTATACCGAAATGGTATATATTTATTTGTATGGGTAATCAACTTTTATACTATTTTCCTTGTTATGATGTAGAATGTTTTATTGAGTCATACATACCTTTCTTAATATAGTGTTATTTAACATAACTTTTTGTGAGCAATAATAATATGATCAATAATATGTAATGTAAATATTATTAAATATGATTAAAATAAGTTTTTTTTCAGTTTCAGCAAGATAGGCAGAGGGAACCTAATGTTAAGACACTCCGTTCCCCATTTTCTGCCGGATTCTAGAGCCGTTGTGTGTTGATTGGCGGTATTCTACACCGCGGTTTGTCTCGACACTAGAGAGAACAAAACGAAAATAATTATTAAATACTCCAAAAAAAAATAACACGTTTTTCTACACCAAGTGACATTGCTATAAAATTTGCTCTAATATGACCGTTAACATTAATAGTTCACCACCATCATACCAGCATGGTGATACCATAATATTGTTACCTATATTACGTATAAATAATATTAAAAAAAATAAAAATATTTTTATATTGTAACTTTCCATAAGTATCTAATCGACTACGATACGTTGACTATTGAGGTGCGGCCAATGCCACGATTTGTCTTGCTACCATACCGAGGAAATGTAAACAGCTCACTTCCCCCGAATAGGAATCAAACCTACTACTACTGCGATTACAGTAACGACGTACTGCTGACTGGACGGGCGAAGCCGCATGCACGTTATTAGTAAGTAATAATACGTCGATTGTATCGATTGAAACGTTATAGAAAACACGCATTCATTAATTTGATAAACTTTTGATCTTATGCAGTTATTTATATAGAAAAATATTTTATGAGTTCGTTGTAGCTCAGTGACACAGTGTTTGACTGTTAACGCAATGGTTATATGTTCGATTCCCGATCGAGAGAATTATTTATTTTCATTTCCTCACCAACATTAACAAGACAAACTCCATTAACAAGACTCTCATCACACGACCTCTTGAAAATTGGGCGGAGTGTATAGTACGGTGACTTAACATTAGGTTCCCTCCCCAATATATGCGGAATAGCGCGTAAAATAAAAAAAATACTAAAACAATAATATCAAATACCTACCTTTATACGCACTTACGCCTATACGTGCCTTGTCATAGTTCAACAAGTCAAGTATAACGCGATTAGTGCGTAATTATTATATTTAAAGCAGCTGCATGCGAGTACGTTGGGTCGCCCTGATAACCTAAACTCAATGTTTTACACGAGGTAGATATTCATTATATAAATATAATTATCGATAGTGGAGGCCAACGTAGCGCAGGAGTACAAACGTGCGATTGTAAACGCTACAGTTGAGGTTCGATTTCCATTCGGGGGATTGAAATATTTTATATTTTTATTGATTCCTCGCTCTGCTAGCGAGGCAAAGGAGCTAGGCGTTCAACACGCAATATCTCAAGAATTCAGCGGAAAGTAGGGAATGAATTGCCTTAATACTAGGTTCCCAGGTTCCCTTTGCCTGTGCAGGATACAGCGTGAAGCTAGAAAACAAGATAACTGAAGTTCTAGGACACCGTCTGACTCTAACTTATGGGTTCAAGCTTTATTTAGGGAGGAAATGAAAATAGCACATTCCCTCGACTGGAAATCGAACTCATATCGTCGCGTTCACAGCCAGACACTGCCACTACGCCACTAGAATAGATAATGTTAATAAATCACATATTACTGCAGCTGTGCGTCAAAACAAATGGTTATTAACAGAAGACGTGTCAAGATCACTATTAGAGTTATCTTTATTTACTTATTTGTAAATTATTACAAATATATTATGTAGGTACTTAATAGCATAATTAACTTCCTTTTATGTAATTACAAGATTAAATTAGCTGTATGGCTTATTAGTAGACATATAGTATAGTAAATAGATTTTTAAAGATCAGCTTCACGCAGTATCCCGCATATAGCAGGTTAGGCAGAGGGAGATTAGTCTTTCCACCGAATTATTCGAGGCATTGCGTGTTGCCACTTAAGAGCAATTCCCCCAGAATTCAGAGGGAAGTGGGAAGGGAAGTGTTGTAACACTAGGCTCCGTCTCCATACCACAAGTGGGATACAGCAATACAATTACATTATGAAAAGATTTTGTATAGAATAAGTATAAGAGGGCGAAGCCGCGCGTGGATCGCTAATATATTATAATGGAATAAAATTGAAGCGTACTTAAAGGAAACATATGCTATTCAAGTGTATCTGATAGCTCCATAGAAAGAACGATCAACAGGCGAATAAAAAGTTTAGGTTTGAAGCCAAATCGGTTTTGTTAAGAGTCGTTATAACGACATACTTTTAACAGTCGTTATAACACATTTTCGTTACATTTGTTTATTTCTTTAATATATGAATATTAGAATTTGAACCCATTATGGCGCGGTGGTACAATGGTGGTACATGTGGTTGTTAACGCGACGGTTGAAGGTTCCATCCCTGCTCAGGGGAATGTATTATTGTTATTTATATTTTAATTTTTTCGCTCTCAATGCTTCAAAAATTCGGCGGAAAGTGCGGAACGTACAGTTTAACAAGAGGTTCCCTCTGCCTACCCTTATTTATGCTGGGTACAGCGTGACTTATGAAAATAGAAGAAAATATTACTTCTTTCAATTCTAATTTAGTAGCAATTCATAATATTCTAGTAAACGCGACCTTTTCTATGAGAAATAGTAAGCCTGAAACAAACTAAGGGTCATCTAACTCTAGAGTAAATCCTTATAACGAGACAAAAGGATTATAAAACTGATTTATTTTAGACCCTTTATCCTTTAAATACATTAAAACACTCATTTGTTAACCACAATGAAGCAAGTTAAGCGGGGCTTGTCAATCCGTCTGTCCGATCATAGAGCAGCCTGTTTGGAAGTGTCATTACACTGTATCCCAAACACAGAGGGAACCTGATGTTGTCACTCCGTACCATATTTAATAACGTGTTAAGTGGAGGAAGTCAAAGCTGCGCTTTGCCGCCGCATCAGACCGAAGAAATTAAAATATTAAAAATTTCCATATTCTCGAGTGGGGATCGAACCCATAATCTGTCATTTGTTTCCTCACAGGCCTCGGAAGTGTTATTATATAGATTCCTATTTAAGCATATAATAAAATTGTATCTGATTGACAAAATATTTTTTTATTTTGTCTGTTTGTCTGTTAGTCTGTGAGTTTATGCAAGCTATGCAAAGTCTCTCAAAACTGCAAAGCCGATTTTAATTCTGTTTTCACTATTGTATTATGGCAAATTTCTATAAACATTGGTGTGTTTTTTTCTAAAACTTCATCCTGTACCTCGCAAATGGCTGGTTAGATAGAGGGAAACTGAGGACCTAGAGTTGAATGGGAATCGAACCCACATCCTGTTGCGTTTACAGTCACACTCTTGTTCTCCTGCGCCACGACTAGTTCTTTATAAATATAAAGTACTATATATTACTCTATGACATTTCTACCAATTTCTCCGCATCGCCAAACTTACTGCGGTAACGCACCTTTCGACGTAACTATGAATGGATCGGTTAATTAATTTAATCAGTTTTCTGTCCCCAAACTTTACATTTAGTTTTATATATATATTATTTGTTTGTATGTATGTTTGTGGTCCATTGGTCTGTGGTTTATCCGTTAGCTGTCAACGAATGAATATTTGGTATGAACTTGTATATTATAGTCCGGGCGGCTTCGCCCGCTTGAGCCACGAATGTTTATTTATTAAATATATTTATGAAATTATTGTCAGTTTAGGGGGTAAATTCTAATAAACCATGAAACCAATTATTTTTAACTAGGATGATTAGCTGAAGCCTCAAATGAATGTTAAGTAACAAAAGTAATAATGAGATTCAAATTAGTGAATCCTATCCTAAAAACTATGTAAATTTACTTTTTGAGGGTACAGTCAAAATTTTTTTTATTATAAGCTATAAGTTATATTTTATAACGGCGGAGATTGAAGCTGTTCCTTACATTGAAATGATTTAGTCTCTGTCAATTAACCCGCAATATCTTTAGAATTCGAAGGATAGTGGAAAACGAAAGTGTCTCAAGGGGAATAGAGTCCAAACACTAAGTTCTCTGATCCCTGCTTAGTGCATGTAAAAAATGTAACTCATTTCTTTATTCGACCAAAAGAAGCGAATCCGCAAGAGAAGGTAGTCTATCTCTAAAGTATAGGCAGTGTACATTTCATATTAATAATAGACAGTAACATAAATCAAATGACTTTACGACCTTACTAAAGTATCTACTATTAACATATTGTAAAACTTTTAGCTGGCTTTTAAAACAAGTAAAAGTTCACTTGAATTTTTTTACTTGTCTCCTGTGGTAAATATTGTTGAATTTAGGTCGGAAGTGGCGAAAGTGGCGACGGAGAGTTTTTACACGAGGTATACTGTTAAGTGCTGTATCCCACATATAGCAGAATAAGGCAGAGGGAACTTGGGAACTTAGTGTTAAGGTACTTCGTTCTCATTAAATCATTTCTATATCCCGCAACACATCAGAGGGAATCTAGTGTCAAAATACTGCTTTCCTCATTTTTTACCGAATTCTGAAGGCATTGTGTACCAGTGTCGTTACCAGAGCGAAGAAATGAAAATATAAATTTAAATAAATATTAAATTTCCTCGAGTCCCCATTCGAACTCATCGAACCCAAAACCGGCCGATTTTACAGACACACTTTGTGCCACTGCGCCTTAAACAAATTAAATAACAATAATGTATGTTAATAATGTTGTTAGTTTAACAGTTCTGTGGTTTGTGGTCTTCATAAATAATTATGAAACGCAATTGAAGGTATAAGTGTGCTTGAAATTTCAATATTAAATTCAAATATTTTTCATTTGTTTTAACATGTTTGTTGATGCTGTTGCACAACGATTGTGAGTTCAATATTTTTTTTCTTGCTATGGTAATAAGCTAAAACGCAGCATTGAGTTCCGCAACTTAACAAACTATCTCGAAAGTTCGACGGAATCCCTCTACCTACCCTGCTATATCTGAAACTGAAGCTAAAAAAAGGAACGAAAAAAAATATCCTTTATATACGGTACTTGGAGTTACGAGGCCAGTCGTGGCACAGGGGTACAAGCGTGCGGCTGTAAACGCGACAGGTTGCGGGTTCGATTTCCACTCAAAGAAATAAATGGCTAACGAAAAAAGAATAATTCTCATGCTTTTGCTCTGATACCTAGGCAAGAGTGCGGCGTGGAGTTCTACCATTCAACACACGATATCTCGATAATTGATAAAGAAATAGGCAACAGAGTGACTTAACACTAGGCTCCCTCTGAACCCTGCTATAGGGACGAAAACGTTCGCTACAAAAGAAATGACATCATAATAAAGTACGTAATAATCACGTTACATTCTGTTTTACAAATGAAAGCTAAAATTTAATTAATTTGGAGTATTTTTCCGTTTCATTCGAATTAGCTCTCGATACATCCCTTTTTAATTAAACATTTCATTGACATTCCTGGAAATACTATCTGTATAAAACTGGAATCATAGATGTTTGTATGGAAATGATATAAACTTTACGTTGTAACCAGAGAATGAATTAATAAAGATTATGTAGAGGAAACCTAGTGTTATCACACTATTTATCCTTTTCTCGCCGATTCTTCAGACGTTGCGTGTTGAATGGTGGCGGAATTGAACACTGCACTTTTTCTATTACAATAGAGCGGCGAATTATGGCACTTCTTTTTGCACTTTCCGCCTGACTTTCGAGATAAGTACGAGTATATGACATCCATAGAAATTGTGTTCTGTGATGTCTTGTTTCCAGAGCGAGAGAAAAAGAAATAATTTTAAATATATTGGGATTTGCTGTTTATCCCGCCCATAGCACAGAAAGTGGAAGAAGCCTTCCAAGGTTCCCTGGAACCTAGTGTTGGTAAACTCCGTTCCCATTGAGATACTAGACTTCTATTTCAGGATTCCAGGATCCACAACCAGCTGTCTACAGTCACACACTTGTACCATTGCCAACAACTCCTGTTCTATGTTATAAAATGACAGAAAGCAGGAATGCGAATTAAATGCAGGTACTAAACATCGCTTTGAGTGCTTTCATTTGAATTTTAATACCGTTTTAGGAACTATTTCATCTGTTCGAGGTATGTGTATTGTTTGTTTTGTTTTATTTTGTATACAGAGAGATCTCATTGAAAATACGAAATGAACAATAATTGAATATATATTTTTTAAATATAGATTTTTGGCTAGTCTACCCAAAAATATATGCTTTACTAATAAGTTTTTTTTGAGTTTTACGCTGTATCCCATTTATAACAGGGTAGGCAGAGTGAACTTGTGAACCTAGTGTTAAGACACTTTGTTTCCAATGAGACACTACCGATCTGAGTTTTCTGTCTAATTCTGGAGGTGAGTGTTGAGTGGACGCAGTGCATTACCTCGACACGAGCGACGAACAACGAAACACGAGCGACGAAATGAAAATATTAAATACTTATTATTTGCTTAATTTTGAGATATTTCCACAAGCGACAAAATATAAACAAATTAAACATAATTACTCCCCCGACTCTGTTTCACTGAGCTACGACGCGACGGCCTAATTTTATAGACATACATATCTGTCTGTCTATCCTTAGTATGTAAGCTATATACTTTAGTTACGGTATTATTCATGAGAATAAATCATTTTTTTGCTCAATGTTTGACAAAAACTATGAAGTATAGCCCTTAGTGTGTAACTATTAATATCTGCTATGGTAATATATTATTATTATTATTATTTCTTATGGCAAAATGAATGGAATGAAATGGCCTATTGTGGTAGGTATGGGAAGTAAGTCTGTAAGTCGTTGTAGGTTCGATTCTTATTTCGGGGAAAGGCTTTTTTGTTTTCTCGATGTGGCTAGAAAAAGGACGAGTTTGGATCATACAAACCATATTTATATTTAACAATGAAAAAACTAGTAAAGTACATAACCACAAAGTAAAATTCCATAGGATATGATTTTATTTTTTTATCAATTTCACGCTGATTCCCACAGTAAGCAGGGTAAGCAGAGACAGACAAATACTTCGTTCCCCATTTTCCGCCGAATTCTAGGTGCATTGTGAATTGGCTTGCGGAACTCAACGCTGCGCCTTGCCTCAACTCTAGAGTGAAGGAATGAATGCAAATTTAAATAAATATTCCCTTTTCCCGAGTGGGGATCGAACCCATAACCAGTCGCGTTTACACATTTATGATTATTCACTCACGCCCTGCGCCACGACTGTCTCAACATAAAATGGAAAAATAATATTAAAGTAAAGAATGAATATTGCCTCAAATGATTTGAAGATTGAACCCACAACCCTCGCTTCAAGCACAAGCTAACACTAAGGACATTCAGGCGTCATTGTTATTTCATACCCAAATTAATTAATAGACATTTGATTACATAATTAGATTAATGTAATTATCAGTAGAATTTAGTTTCAAAGGGACGGACACTCTATATATGTATATGATATTGTATGTATATTTACAATATATATATTGAGGTTATCGTTGCCCAATAGCACAAGGGTTTTACTGTAAACGCAGTGGTTGTGAGTTCGATTCCCATTTGGGGGAATGAAGTATTTAATAAATTTAATATGCGCTAAGTTCCGCCACTTAATTTGCAATGAATCGAGTATCTTAACACTAAGATTCCAGGTTCCTACTGCTTACCCTACTATATGTACGGAATGCAGTAACTTAATGCGGAGAAACAAAAGTTGAACCGACAAACATCGCCTTTACAGCCAGACGCCGTCCCACTGCGCCACGACGATCTCATACATTAATAATAATAACATATTTCCACCAACATAACAAAATTTGATTTAAAATTCCCAAGAAACGATCTTTCCCGTACGTTCCTAGAAACTTCTCACGTTCGATCGTAACTCCTCTAGTTCTGACGTCCACGTGCTCGAGCCATAAAGATGGGGAACCAATTAGCGTCGTTCATATAATTATGTGATGTCAAAATAAAAGTTATTTATATTTAGATATATATTATATTATTATTGTGTTGTGGCGTCTGTCTGTGAAGATGATTCACACTGTATCGCACACACGTCTGGGTACGCAGAGGGAACCTGGGAACTTTGTTTTAAGATCCCATATTCCATTAAGAAGTTTCCGTGTCACATTTTCCGCTGAATTCTTGAGGCGTGTTGTGTGGAACTCAACGCCGCGCCTTTTCTCGCATCCAGAACGATAATATTAAAAACGTTACGTCTTGGGATTAAGTTTTCTCTATCTACGCTGCCTTTTGCGGAATACAGTGTGAGGCTATAAAGAAAAAGAAAAAGAAAGAAAAATATTTTTTCTCCCATATTTGTATCGTGTAACCTATTAACAAGTACTATATTCATATGATTATTTTTTGATATTCATAACACATCTAGAATTAAATCTATTTGAACTCACTACTTTCACAGTAAGACCATATTCATTTCAACCTATTAGTACAATTGAATAGGTACATAAACTCAAATATCTTAACAAATATTTAAACAGCCCTTTAGAAAGTAAATTGTCTTTAAATAAGTCGTTTCAACTTTCACAGAAGTTTCACAGGAGTTAGGGTTCCGCACAAATTTGCATATAGATCTGAAACGCTTTGACGCAACTCCGCAGTAGATACTCTACAGGATGTTCACTTTAAACATTAGTAATACTTGTTGTAGATTACCAAGATAGATTGTATAAATGAAATTGTTATGGACGTTCTAATTTTTTTGATTTATCTTTTTAATATCACCAGTGGCTTTCACGCGGCTTCGCCAGCTTGAATTATAATTAATTTAATATTATTTAAGACCGTTTGATTCTCACTTCCTCACATTTTTAATATTTCCATTTCCTCGATCTGGTAACTAGGCGTAGGATGGCTTTGGGTATTAGTATAATTCAGTGCAAAGCGGAGAACGAGTCTTAGTGGGGATGGAGGTTTCAACACTGGGTTTCCAAGCTCCCTCTGTCTATCCTGCTACTCTCTTATCTTATTTAGAGAAAATTAGTTGACTATTTTAGTTTGTTAGTCTATCTGATTACAAAACCGATTTATAAGTTGATAGTTTAATTTATAATACTCTGCTTTTTCCGGTCTGCTTCAACCAGTATTTAATATACAATGTCTCCATTTCAATAAGAGATAACAGTAAACGGATTAAGACATTAGGTTTCAAAGTTGAAATTAAGTATAATATCAAATGTCTCGAAAATGTCTCGATCAGGGTCGTCTGAAGGGAGTGGGACAGCGTTTAAACGTGAATGATGATAGTTGAGGATTTAATTCCACCTTTGGAATTGTTGGAATGGAAAACGTTGAAACCCTGCTAATACGTGATAATAAAAAAAAGATAATAAATAAAAAAATAAACAAGCAAAGCCCGCTCTGAACAGCAGTTAAAAAGTCTAATATCAAATCGTCTTCTATATAAAAATATATTATTTGATATTTGGAGCGGAATAATCTTATTATGGGGCACTCAAATATTTATAAGAATATGATATAATGGAGCGAAATATGAAATATTAGCTATTTCTCTTGGATACTTAAACAATATCTGCGAAGGAATTTCGTGATTTTTTTAGACTATAATAAATTGGCATTTTAGTAGCTTAATAATATGCTTACACATAGGTGGACACTCGTATATATAAAACTCTTCAAACAAAATTACTTAGAAATTATTTAGAAAGTTGAAATTTGGTATATAGTTAGGTAAGGAAGTGTAAGGAAACAGAGAATTTCTCGAAATCGGCGTAGTGGTCAGAGCGCTTAGACGATTTCCAAGAAGTGCGGGTTCAAATCCCACTACAAACTTTAAATATTCGAACGTTTTGAAAAAAGTATTTTCATTCCTAAGTGTGTTAAAAATTTGTGAAGGAAGATGTAAAAAAACACTAATGTATTATGGTTAATTAATAATGAATGATTTTTATAATCTTTTGTCTGTCTGTATATCGGTTTGTACATGTATAAACAGACAAACAGAACTCTACTGAACTAGACAGCTTGCGAGCAGAACTCACAACAATTCCATTCAGGGAACCTCCAAACGCAAATCTACAAAATACTGTTCTTGTTTCAATATTTGGGAAATTATGAGGAAAAATCCGAGAAGGATCTTAATTTAATGGCGAAACGTTTCAATTTCAATAAAAACTGTCGATTTTCATTCAGCACCTTCATTTTTTCGTCTTATAACTAATAATAACTGACGTTAATTAGCAGTTTGACAAAATTACATTATATAAAATTTTACGAGGACGAAATTGAGCCTAGAGGTTTTTATATTACATTTTCATTTGACGGTAAGATTTCTTTCCTCGTGCGTAATAATTTATTTATTAAATGCATGGTTCATGCTGTATCCCGCATATAGCAGGGTAAGCAGAGGGAACCTAGCGCTAAGACGCTCGCGTGGAACGTAACGGAGTGTTTTAACAGTAGGTTCCCTCTGACTATTCTACTAAAAGCAAGATACAACAATAAATATAAATATAAGAAATTTTGACGATATTATAGCTAAGTGTATGACTATAGCTAACAATGAATATTTCAGATTAACACATTAATAATATAAGTGAAACTATCAACTTTCTTTTACTCGTAGCGTTGAGTTCTAACACTCAACAGGCAAATTTTAGAAAACTGGAAAACAGAGTATTTTTACACTAGTTTCCCTCTTCCTACTCTGCTACAAAGTTAAACCCCACGAAATTACCAATTACCACCAGAACTGCAAATTGAAATTTAATACATTCACCAAAGATCCCACCCTAGAAACTAGAAAGCTCCCAGCTTTTAGAGGAACTTTTTAAAAATTTAACTCGAACGAATTACTATTCAAATTAGGAGTTCGTGTAATAAGCTTAAGTAAAATGATGGCACGCTGCGAGCCGGGGATGTCGGCGCGCGAGGTAACAAAGCGGGCTCATTAAGTAATACGCTAAGTTTGTGTTGGGAATAACGGAGGGTAGATCTATTTTTAGTTTTTTTTTTGTATGAAAATTATGTAGAAATGTATATATGGTTATAATCTAGGAATATATGTTTAATAACATTTTAACTGATTGCTGTCTGTTCATTCTGCCAGAATTTTGAGAAATTTTATTATTTGGGAGTAATTTATCTATGTAATAGAACCACTCTGTATCCTACACATACTAAAATAGACAAGGAAACGTAGGAATCTAATGTTGAGACACTCCAATCCCATTAAGACACTTCCCCACTTTGTACCGACTTTTGGAGGTATTTCATGTTGAATGGCGGAACTGAACGCCGCGCTTTGCCTCGTTACCAGAGCGAGAAAATTAAGACATTTAATTTTCTCGAGTGAATACCGAACCCACAACCTATCGCGTGCCCCTGAGTCATAATTGGTCTCAGAAAAGTAATATTTAGTAAAATTTTCCACTAAATGAATCTAAAATCTATTAATATCAGTAAAACAACATATACAATATATAACATAATAATCTAATTACTTCGAGCATCTGAGCTGAAAATTGAATATTTTATTAGCTGAATGCACATATAATGCACTTTCATACAAACGCTAGTTACACGTGCCACTGAGTCCATATGTTTTTGAATTTGTAAATGTATATAATATATGTAGGTAGGTCTGTCTGACGCCGTCATGGCGCAGTGGCAGTGGTTGTTGTGAGTTCGATTCATACTTGAGGAAATATTATATTTTCATTTCCTCGCGCACTACTAAGGAGTTACACGGCGTTGTGTTTTACTTGAAAATTACGTTGTACGATGTGAACTGAATAAGTATCAGTATTGTAACGTTTTTCTTATTGATAAGGTAGAAAATACATAAAATATAGCATTTTCTTAAAAAACGAAAAAGCTTAACATTAGTTTAAATATTAAGTACTTTAATTCCACTTCGGTTCTCTACTTTTTGCCGTAGTTCTTGAGATATTGTGTGTTGAGTGGTGGAACTCAACGCTGCGCTTTGCCACGCTACCAGAGCGAAGGAGAATGAACCATTTTAAAAATGTTAATTCCCCTGAATGGGAATCAAACCGACAATCGGCTATAGTTAAAACACAGACGATTTTATATGGATCTCTGACTTTTATAAGGAGGTATAAAGATTAGATCTATCATTTGATTGATTGGTTCTGACGTGAGGTAGAAACTGGCAAAGTCAGCTTTCGCTGTTCATTGAACTATCTAAGGTGAATTGTCAATCAATTGAATTAAATTCAACTTAATATAATTTACTTTTTTTTAGCCTCACACTGTAACCTGCACATAGCAGGGTAGGCAGAGGGAACCTAGCGTTAAGAAAATCCGTTACCCAATAACACACTTCCGTTCCCCACTTTTCGAAAAATTCTGAAGTCATTGCGTGTTGAGTGACCGAACTCAACGCCGCGCTTTACCTCTTTACCAGAAAAGCGAAGAAATGAAAACTACTAAATATATTATCAGGGGATTTAGTGGGAAAATAGTGCTAAAACCCTTCACTTCCTACTTTCCACCCATTTTTAGAAACAATTAATATTGAGTGGTGGAACTCAAAATCGCACTTTGTTTTATTACAATGACGAAGGAATCGAACCCATAACCATCTCGTTTACTGTCAGACGCTGCGCCACGATGGTCTCTTTTACATAATACAATTTAATTAATTAAAATTTGTTCCCAGAAATGTAAGCATAATTTTTCTTTTAACGCTTGAAAAATTATGTATTTCTTTATACTGTCAAATCGCATACAAATCTTTTACTTTGTAATTGAGCAATTATCCATAATCCTTTGTTACAATGTGTTATTTAAGTTTTTGTTTAAATATTGAATTTTTTTAAGGGTCAGTATTGAAATGAAATGGTTCTGTACGTTCGTTTAAAATACATACATAGGCCGTCTATTAATGAGGCGGTTCTGGGTTTGATTTTTACTGAGGGCAATGATTATTATAATTTATTTTCTCTGGCAATAGACAAATCGCAGTATCGAGTTGCGCCACTAAATATCTTCGGTCTTGAAAATTATTCGATGTATAGATAATGGATTGTCAAACACTACCTCGCTATAAGCAGGATACAGCGGGAAGTTAAATATATTTATATAAATAATCTTTATAATCTTTTCATTATTCTATAGACATGAATATTATTTTTTCTTTATATCAATTTCGTAAATAATAATCATAGCTTTAATCCAACCACTTATAGAAACTACGTATCGGGTGGTGGAACCAAAAACTAACACTTGACAGGAATGAATTATTTAATATTTTAATATCTTCGCTCTGGTAACGAGATAAAGCACGGCGTTGTAACACGCAATTCCTCTAAAATTTGGAAAATTGAGAACGGAACCCTCTGCACAAAAATAAAAAAAACTTTACCTTTGTACCCAAACAACAGTTAATGATGAACTGACGCTTAAAAAGATAATATTTACAACAAAAAATTAGGTGACGTTATATTACTTCGGTTTTTCATTTTGTAATTTGTTCAAAACAATTGAAATAAAAGAAACAACCGTATCAAATCGTATATAGAGGTTTAAAAACAAAGAAATTTATTATTTTGAATTTTTAATATGCGTCAGAAGATAAAATATTTTATATAAAAGTACAGGGAATTCTAATGATTCATTATAATATTTGAACCTAATGATATCAAGATTGCTTTTTTATGCGTCTAACTGTAAACACGATGGTTGTGAATTTGATTCCTTTTTGGGGGAATCATTTATTTTTGTTTAACCGCATAATTAAATTAAATTAAGCATTATTGGTATAACTTTGGTGTAACTTTCGTATCTATTCTTATATACAAACCCGTTGCAGTTTCGCCCGCCTAAACTACTGAATTATTTATTTACTAAACTGAATTACTTTCGTGTGCTAATGATATTATTCTCCAGACACAACCAGTACATTGAAAACTACCTAGTATTATGACACTCTATTCGATAATCGAACCCACTACGTTTCCGCCCAATTCTGAGGCATTTCATGTTGAGTGGCAAAACTCAACGCCGCGCTTTGCCTCGTTTCCAGAGCGTGGAAAAAAATTATTAATATTTCATTTCCACGAGTGAAAATCGAACCCACTACCTGTGGCACTCACATTCCTGCACTACGACTAGCAACATTCGTATTTTAGTAAAATATATAGACAAATTAAATAACTAAATGCGAAACATTCATATATATGTATATATAAACGACCTCCAGTCCCAAACTTCTGTACCTCTTAACTAAATTGAATATCATCTATTAACTAATTGGACCAATCTTACATATTGAATACTATTTAACATTTAATCAATGTATGGTAACGGTTAAAGTTAACTGGATTGGTTAAAACTAACCAACTATTCGAAGTTGCGTCGGTTTTAATGGAATGTGATTAATTGAAGTATTGAACAAGTTGGAAGCTTGGAAGATGTTTGAAGGCTACGGTCGTAGCTTCAATTCCGAATAGGGGAAGTGTTTAATTTTCTTCCTTTGCTCCATAAGGCGAAAGCGCAGCGTTGAGTTCTGCTATTCAAGTGACCTGCTGTTCAGGTTGCACAGCACAGTAGGCAGAGGGAACCTAATGTCCGTTCCCCACTTCTAACCGAATTCTTATAGACTTGCGTGATCCTCGTGAAACCGCGCCTTACCTCATTACCAGCTTGACAATATGAAAATATTAAATATTTCAATCCCTCGAATGGAAACGAATACACAACCGTCGCGTTTATAGCCACACGTTTTAACCCTTTCGCCACGAAAGCGTCAGTAGTAATGTTTATAGTAGAGAAATATAAATAATTATCTATATAAATAGAAATAAGGCAGTAATTACGGTTAGCATCATCGCTTGGTCGACATCAAACTTCCAGCGAAGGGTAAAGGACGCAACTTGCAACTAATGTCCTTACAGTTTCTACTTGATTAATGAATTTTAGTTTAGATACAACTAAATTGTTCGACTTCACTTCGTATATACTGGGATGTTTTATATGCATTTCTCTTAATTATAAAGTAAATTGTATGGCCAGTCGTATTGCAAGGGCACAAGCGAGCGATAGGTTGCGGGTTCTATTTCCACTCGAGGAAATAAAATATTAAATGTTTTCATTTGAGAATTCGTTTGAAAGTGAGAAACGTAGTGTATTAACACTAAGTTTCTATAACTGAGTGCGAGGTACAGTGTGAAGCTAAAAACCATTAAATGTATGGAAAAAGGTTTGTTCTAATACGGTTAAGGTAAGGTTTCTTCTACTACTACTCTGCTATATGTACATAAGTGTTGTCATGGCGCTGCTTCGTCGTATCTGACTGAAAACACGACTGCTATGGGTTCGATTCCTTTTCGAAGGAATTAATTGTATTGATTTTCCAGCACTGGTAAAACAAAAAACGCGGCGTTTTATTAAAAAAACTAATTTTATAAAAAAAAACTAAACAACAGCTTTTATTGTAAAAAATAAGAAATCAACAAACACATTCATTAATTTTATATTACACAGACAAATATTAATTATTATTATCTTTAATAACATTTAAATATTTAAATTATACGAAATTTGCAACGAACAACCGATATAAATTAAGATATATAGTGAGATTGCGACTAATAATTTTGGGTACAGTTAATATCAAAATGTTGGAACTTGCACTGTAGAATAAATTAAAAATATAATAAAATCAAATAACTTAAGGACAAATTATTAAATCTTTAAATGACACCTTCAAAAATCGTTCTCATTATTTCTATTTACACTATTTCCAGAAAACCATAACAGATGGGAACCTACTATACTCCTTAAACAAAATTTTAATTAAAATTGTTAAAGTTTCAAGTAATTTTAGCTTCCTGCATAGACTCTGCTTTGTGGCAGAGATAATGCTCAGGCCCATATTTATAAATCGCTCTCTACTCTGATCTCGATCTTGAGAGCGATCTTGAAATGCCGTTTTAATAATCTGTCAATGAAAATATCTCATACAGGCATCTTATGATAGATCTCAATCAATTTACACGAAAAAAAAAATATTACCTATGCAAAAAGCTCTTATATGCATATTTGTTCATTTAAATAATTTGGGCTCATTTTACTCGGAGAAATGAAATATTTAATATTTTAATTTCCTCACTCTTTTAATGAGACAAGGCGCGGGGTTGAGTCCACTCAACACACATTACTTCCAGAATTCGACAGAAAGTGGGGAACGGGAAGTGTCTTAATGGGAACGGAGTGTAACCAGGCTCCCAATTTCCTACCCTGCCCTGCTATCCGCGTCAAGCTTATTTTATTCCTCCAGTCTACCCTACAATACGGGAAAATGCGTGAAACTTTTTTTTAAATTTAAATTTTCTCTCAACAGTACCTTTAGAATTTTATCAAAAATGTGTGTAGATGCGGTCGTCACACGCGATAAACACGCGACGAAGCGTTCAGATTTTTGTACATCTTCAATTTGGATACGGCGGCGTTCATAGTGGCAAGATTTCTTTTTATTTTCAATATAAATATTTTTATAAGATAATGAAGCCTAGTGTTAAGACACTCCGCCGCCGAATATTTCCGCTGAATTCTAGAGGCATAGTGCATAGTGATTGGCGGAATTATTATATAGTTGAGGACCTTGTTTAGTTGAACGCGCTAATTTCACGATTGGTGGTTTATCGAGGACGATAACAAGTGATAGTGTTAGGAGACACCAGTATGATTATAACAGCTTATATCACACTAATTATTTTGAAGTACCTGAGGTTAGAGGTAATTTAGGTACCTACTTGGAATGCGTAATGTAATACAGAACTTTGTATCAAACGTATGCGTAAACTAGTGAATCATGTGCCTTAACACCGAACTCTCTTTACATATGCAAAATGATACATAACTTCTAAGACCAAAGAGATTACTATTAAATATATTTGCACAACTTAACGCTGCTCTTATCTTTTTAAAACAGACAAAAAATATAATTTAAATAAAATACACACAATTTCCTATAACATTGTGAACGCAACCCAACGCCAGTCACACAAGACAATGCCAGTTTAAAAAATGCAATCTGTTTCGCGAACCGTAACGTACACGGCCCTACGTGTAAATTATACACTTTGCTTTGGGTCGAACTTTTATATGTATAATGATTTGGGGTTCCTTAAACTTTTTTGGGGGGTTAGAGTTAATTTTTTTTCTTAAAAGGTTATTTTTGCGTGCGACTGGAGACACGATGGTTTGGGTCCGATTCCTATTGGGGGGAAAGAAATATTTAATATTTTTATGTCTTTGCTCTGGTAACCAGGCAACAGTGCAGCGTTGTACTCTGCTAATCAACACGCAATGCCTCCAGAATTCGGCGGAAAGTTGGAAATGAAAGTATCTTAATGGGAACAGAGTGTGTTAGCAGTAGGTTCCTAGGTTCCCTATTAGCACCCTGCTATAACATTTTATCAACACTCTTACATAAAAATACCAGTATATACGAGTATGTATACAGAACAATTACACAAAAAAATATCGACAAATCGTAAATATGGAGTTGAAACATAATTTCAAATTAAAAACGTATTAAGGACTACAAGTGTAATTGTATTTAAAGTGAGTTAAATCTTATTGTAATTTAAAGACAATTAAGTATACTTAATTACTGTTTTTTATTTAATCTTGAAGCAGCTCTTTTATTAAAATATTTGAGTTTTTTTAAGAAAACGTTACATATTTTTTATAAAGCCCATATTGGCGTGTCTGATTAATGCAACGATTGTGGGTTCGATTCTCGTTCAGGAAATATTTTTTAATAAGAATATTTTTTAATTTCCTCGCTCCTGAGATAAGGCATTTCGTAGCGTTGAGGAAATGTGGGGATGGAATGGTGAGAAGCGATTATTATATATCCTTTTAAGTATATTCAAAGGTTCATTTCTACAATATGTAGAGTACATAAAGGAGACTCCAATTAGTTAGTTTCCCTTTCTTATCCGAATTCATAACGTGAATAGTGGAGCTAAACGCCGCGCTTACCCTTGCAAAGCAGGAAAACGAAAATAATTAATTCCATTAGTTAGAATCGAACCCAAAACCACAATTTACAGCTAAACGCTATTATCTCATATATTTTTATACACATATATAATAAAAAATATGCATTTTTCTCAGTACCAAGCCAGACCGCACGGCCAGTCCTTGGCCAGACAATGGGTGATGAGGGAAGCTTGCGGTCAGACGGGGAAACCAGTGTTGTACACGACACGCATCCAAATGTTGATATTGTATTGGAAATCGATATTTGTATGGGTTTTAACCGATTAAAAAAAAAAGAGGTTATACAAGCCTGTTCTCAGTTCTGTATGGAAAAGTGATGATTGTGGGTTCGATGCTGTGTTGGAGGAATTAATCAATTTCGTTTTCTTGCTCTGGCTCTGGTGATAAGACATAGCGTCGCGTTGATATCCGCCACGCGTCTCGAAAATTGGAAGTAGGGAACGGAGTACCTCAACACCAGGTTCCCTCTGTCTCGTCTATAGTCGTCTATAGGCGAGATACCATGTAAAACTAAGAAATTATGTCAGACATAAGTTCTTTACAAATCGGTTCAGCAGTTTTTGATATATGGATGGAGCACGTATTTCCGGTGGGGACGTATTTATCAAATGACAGTAGGAGCAAAGCGTGCAATATACACTAGGTTCCTTTTTCCATACCCTGCTCTGCGCGAAAATGCGTGAAACTGTTCGTTAGTTGCTTAGTCTGCTTCAAATATAAACACGATTACATTGTACAGAAATCGAACGCGTGACCTCGTCAGAGAAAGGGACAATGGCATAATGCCAAAACACTCATACAATATAATTAATTGATGTATGAATAATTAAAATCATGTTTGTATGTATGTATGTATGTTTGTATGTAACGTATAATTTTCTTATAAATCTTTGGTGATGTTTACTCCAGCCTTATATAGCGACAACTAATCATTTGTGGCGCTGTGCCAAAAATATATGTATACAATTATATTATATGGTTATCGAAGACGGCTTGGTCGATTAAAATATTTGTATTTATAGTAGGTACATCAGTGTCGATTTTTTCTATTTCAAGTCATAGAAAATTTAATTTCATTTAATATCTCGCTCATAGTATTGTAGGCAGAGGGAACCTGGGAACCTAGTTCTAAGATACTCGGCACATTTCCACGAGCGAGCACCGAACCGACAACTTCTTCTTACAGTCAGTAACACATTCTCACCCAAATATATACAATTTTCAGCGGAAAATTCATACCGAAGAAGCTGTATAGAATAAGGAAATTATAAATAGTTTTCCTCAAGCAAGTTTCTACGAACGCTGTAAAACTATGTAATTTGCTAAACTAAATTGCTGTAGTATATTAAATTTACAACGTAGTGCTTATAGTATCTATTAGTGTGTAAGATCCATTCGTGAATTATGAATGTCTTAATTGATTTTGTGCAGGAAAATGGGAATTCTGATAATGTTTCTTATGTATTTTAGTGAAAAACGCCGAAAATAATGATAATATTTAGAATTTATGTTAATAATTTTTGACCTCCCAACGAGTAGGAATCGAACTCACAATTATCGCATTTACAGTCAATCACTACGCCATAATAGCCTCATATAAATATTGAATTCCCCCAAATGGGAATCAAACTCGCAACCTTCACGTTAACAGTTGCACCTTTGTGCCTCTGCTCTACAACGGCCCTAAACCAGTATCTCCATAGAAATATAATTTTAAAATAATCAAATCTGCGCTATACGGCCAAACCCATAAAAACAAACGCCAAAACCCACTGCACTCACCATATTACACCAGCTGCGTCCAGTTTATGTTCTATCAAACAACGGCGATAGCGAGTGCGCCGCTCGTTAAAATATCACTTTGAATTTAATACTATAAAAAGAGTGCTGAGAGGTTTTTAGCACTAAATCTAGAGTTTGACATTTTTATATATCTATATGAGGTCGTAGAGCGTACTGGCGCTGTGCTACTGAAAACGTGAGGGTTGTGGATTCGATTTCTATTGGGAAATGATATATTTATTATTTTCGTTTCTTCGATGTGGTAACGTGACAAAGTGGTGTTGAGTTACGCGTCTAAATATACAATGTCTGCAGAATTTTGTGGAAAATGGAAATCGGAGTGACTTAACATTAGGTTTCCCATGTTTCCTTTGCCTATCCTGCTGACTATGGGATATGAAAAAAATTAAATAAAAATATACGAAGGTTTTGGGTTTGATTTTCACTAAGAGAAATGTTCACTATATGATTTATAAATATTTACAATTTCTATTCCTATTTATACAAAATTTATAAAAATAATTCTTTCCACCGAGCGAGAATCGAACCCACAATCATTGCATTTACGGTCAGGCTCAGACCGCTGTGCCAGGAGGGCCACAATTCAAAAAGGTATTATTGTTTTTTACTGAGCACTTAACAATTTACCCAAAAAAAAATATTTAAAAGGTTTAAGGATTCAATCAACAAGCAATTTTGAGTTCCGTTAAAGAAGTGATGGAATGAAAGGGTTCCGTTATATTAAAAACGGAAAATGGTCTTTAATTTGGCGGATGTAATCAACGATTCGTATGGCTTGGTATAAACGTATATGTACTCGTACCTATATCTCTTCATTTCAGAGGTATTTAATGTACTATGGGTTCGAAAGCATTTTTATATTTTCTATTTCGCATATAGCAGGGTAGGTAGAGGGAACCTGGGAACCTAATGTAAAGACACTCCACTCTTATTAGGATACTACCGTTCCCCAATTTCCGCTGAATTCTCAAGGTATTCAGTGTTGAACAGCGAATCTCAACGCCGTGTTTTGTCTTGTTATCAAAGCGAGGAAATGAACTTATTAAATATTTAAATTTCTCGATTTGCTGACAGGTTTCACAGACACAGGCAAGGGGAACCTAGTGTAAAGACCTTCCGTCCCCCACTTTCAGCTGAATTTTTCGAGGCATTGAATGTTGAGTCGCGGAACTCAACGTCGGGCCTTGGTGCCAGGGTGAAGAAATAAAAATATTAATAAATGATAATTCATTCCCACGAATGAGGATCAAACCCACAACCGTCGTGTTTACAGTCATACTTTGTGCCTCTGCGCCACGACGTGTTCATATTGTAATATTACAAATAACTCCTCAACTAATCAAATATGCATATAATATATTACGCGGGATACAGCGTGAAGCTGATTTGATTTTCTGATGTGTTTAGTAGATGGTGCACGTGTATGTATGTATTTGTATGCATTTAGAGCTGTGAGCCAGCAGGAAGTCAAACAAGAGCACGATGCGACGTGTTTATAAATACGACACTCTCACCTTCGCTGTTGGCCGAAATTATCACGTAGTGCTTATAGTCTAGTGTATAGGGAAAAGCGAAAATATAGTTATTGTTTTTACTTTTGTGAGGATTGTGGAATAGGACGGTTGTGGTTTTGATTCTTTTATCTTGATTTGGTAACAAGAAAAAGCGTGGTTGAGTTTCGCAAATTAAAACATAATGTCTAACGTATAAACCGTGTGAATAATTGGGGACATAGTGTCTTAAAATTATGTTCTACTCATCTTTTTGTATGCGGGATGTATCAATAGTTTCATTCTGCCTATGTCGTATAATATGGTTATGTATGAGTATATAAAAACATTATACAACGAAATGCATAATAGATATAAATTAACATATAATTTCCGTCTATTTCCATAATCTCCATTTTTCTCTTCAGCAATAAATGTCTTTGAAAATGAAAAAAACAATATATCGATCGGAATACACTTATCTACAAAACAGAAAAAAGATAAGTATGAAATTATATTATAAAAGCATCATTATTATAAAAAATAAATCATCGCTATCGCCTATAACTCACACGCTAGAGTGCAACACACTGACTGGCCCTGAATACGCTAAGGCCAGTCGTCTTAGGGCATGCACTGTGTCATAAAATTTACAAAACGCTATGTACTTATATATACATAAATGCACACGTACAGACATACACACAAATGCACGTGAAGTTAAAATTCAAAATTAATTGTAAACCAGTCTAATCTTTAAAAAAATATAATTTAAGGTAAATCATAAAATTTATAAAAAAACATCGATAATTGCCTGCAAAACGAGAAAAAAAATATCTTAACAATTATAACCCTCTGCTTACCAGCGCATATACATCACTAACGCGGGATAGAGCGTGAATATTAAGAAAAAAAAAAACAAGCGTGATACGCAAAACTCATACAACGTAGGCGTTTAAGCATATAAAAATAATAAAAAAAAGGGAATATAGGCATATTAGCGTGGCATACGAGTGAAGTACAAATTATCGGTTACTGCAAAGTGCAAGGTTTGCCCTTGACAGCGCGCTCGCCGTGTATTTACAAATACTCTCCCCAAGGCCGGTGGAAATTAGCGTTTGTTATTTTAGTGGCATTAACTGTTGACTGTGCGTGCATTATATTTCCACATCTGGTCGGTCATAATAAAGGGTGGAGAGATAAGTCACTATTTTATAGGCGTAATAAGACAACATTATACTATGGCACCGTGTTACGGTTTTTGGTTAGATTCTCACTTGGAGGAATAGACGTTTTCCATTTTTTTTTGTATATATTTATATAGGTATACAACGGAAAACAACGTGAAGCAAAAAGTAAAAAAAAACCCCTACATCTTTAAAACTACCTATTTATTATTTACCGGAACTTTCAATAATGCTCTCAAAATAAATAACTTTTGATATGAATTAGAGTAATACTTCTACAATCAAATTAAAAATAATAAAACTAAGAAACAGTTCTCTTTCCTTTTATTTTTTGTATTTAATTACACTTTATTGTAGATAATATATTATTTCAAAAAATAAGATAAACAGTACAAAAAAAGTATATAAAATATCTTTAACTTTATGTTACCAATAAATAATATGAGAAAATTGCCCTTAAATCGAACCCGCTATCTCTATTATTGTTAATAGCGTTCCCGTAATAAATTCACAAGTTTTGGCACGTTTTAATTTGGCACGAACATACGGATGTTCACAACCAAAACACGGACGGAACTTCCGTTTCTTATAAACATCGTGTGTAGTTATTTATACAATATTATCTTACAGATAAACATTTTATTATATAAATTAGTGTCGCAATACTCCACTCTCCGCTTTTATTCTTGTTCAGATTACATGAATGTAATAAGATAGTGAAAACATATGAAATATCATTTAAAATACAACATTACAATTTACAATTTAACGAAATTTGAATTTATTTGTTGTATCACAAGCAATGTATCGATAATTATTGATTTTTTATTGAGTTAAATTTTGAATGATGGAATGGCTGAATAATAAGTTCTTTCTGCTTTACCTGCGGGATACAGCGTGAAAGTGAGAACAAAATATTTACTAACAATTTCAGATTTCATCTCAAATTTAATTTCCAGTGAAAAATATTATTCCGATATCGCCAAAACAGTTTTTGGCGTGATCATTGCTAAACCTAATAACTTTCTTACAGGTTATTCCCAAACTTTGTTCTACACAGCCCGATTAAGGCACACGATTCTTTACTTCCAGCTAAATTTCTGAAATATTGCAGGTTGGGTGGCTAATGTCAAAAGCAACTTGCCTCTGGCAAACCGGGTGAATGAAATTAAATTAAATATCCCTCCTCCCTCGAATGGGAATCAAACTTACAACCGTTGCGTCTGAAGTAAGACGCGGTCCCATAGCGCCGCGAACACTAAACATACCACCTGGAATCCAAACTAACTACTATCATAATCAGGTTGATTCCAACTGCCCTTCTATTTAAGACTCATATTCGTTACACAGAAAATAGAAATGCCTTAACAAGTATTTTGAAATAGAGTTAATTTCCTAGCAGTTACATTTAATTACGCATATAAAAGTTGGTTGTTTTTCTGCTCCATTTCGTTCTTCATACCATCCTTATCCCCTACAATCATCACTTTGCTGCTGTCCCTGGTGGCAAAAGGTGTAAGTTGAAAATTACAAGTTTACTGCAGTTGTACGCTTTTTAACGCATAGCAGGGTTCACAGAGGGAACCTAGTGTTAAGACGCTCTATTCCTGTAAAACATTTCCGGTGCCCAGTTTTTGCCGCATTCTGGAGGCATTACCTGTTGAGTTGCGGAACACAACGCCGTTCTTTACCTCGTTACTACAGCGAGAAAGAAAATATTAAATATTTTATTCCCCCGAGAGGAGATCGAACCCACAATCTATCGCATATACAGTCGCATT
This sequence comes from Heliconius melpomene melpomene, assembly GCA_000313835.2. Classification (NCBI taxonomy): domain Eukaryota; kingdom Metazoa; phylum Arthropoda; class Insecta; order Lepidoptera; family Nymphalidae; genus Heliconius; species Heliconius melpomene. The sequence goes on along the minus strand of HE671294.1, from coordinate 42,159 downwards.
ACCTACGCCACGTTTTTTTTATTTAGAAATAATAAATATAAAAAAAAACTTACTTAACCCCCTTTTACTGAAGCTTTGACCTATTCACAAAATGACATCCTCTCACCCATTTACTTTTAAATATTTTATTTTGGCGTGGTTATGTTTTTTAATTAAGTCAAAGTGCCGATATTTCTATAGAATATTGTTTATATTTTTTTCATTACAATGCTTAACTGGCGTAATAAACGGATGTGTTTTGAATACTTTCGTTGAAATGAAAACGTTTATTTTTATGTTATGATTTTATCAGATTGTAAAAGGAACTATTGTTTTTTATTTAACTTCACGCTGTATCCCGCAAACGCAGGATAGGCAGGCTCTATTCCCCATTTTCCGCCGAATTCTGCAGGCACTGCGGGTTGAGTAGCGGAACTCAACGCCGCGCTTTGCGTTTAACGCACAACCAGTCGCGTTTACAGGCACATATTTGTGCGCCTTATCATAAGTTACTTTTTCAAATATTTAAAAAAAAGACGATATGTCTATAGAGGAGTCTGTCGTGGCGTAGGGCACAAGCGTGTGAAACGATAGGTTAAAGGTTGGATTCCCATTCGAGGACACGAAATATTATACTAAGAACATCTAGATGTATTGCATATAATCAATTATTTATATGCAATACATCTAGGTGTTCTTACGGAAGTAATATTATGACATAAGTGAAGCGTTTGTTCGTTTGACCGCACTTATCTCAAGAAGTCATGAATTTCAATTATTATATGTTTTGTTGGATATATAAATGTACTACATTTATCGAGGAAGTATATAAGCAGGCCATAGAACATCTTCTTCTTCTTCCTGGCATTAATCCCGGCTATTGCCAGGGTGTGCCTTCCTACTCAACCTACTCCACTTTGCACGATCTTTTGCGTGGCCATAGAACATGTAGTGTCTTTTATATTGTACACTTGTTAAATATATAAAACACGAAAAACATTCAACTAAATTAATAAGAGAATGTATAAATGATTGTAATTTTCAATGCAACAGTCACACCCATCAAGATGTATCACACCATAGGGAATTATACAGCGAATATGTGAATTTAGCTTTGTTTAATTATTTAGAAGTTTCTGTAATTTGTTGTCAGTTTAAGCTTTTTTTTAGTGCCCGCTGCATCCTGCATGTAACAGGATAGACAAAGGGAATCTAATGTTAAGGTTCCATTGCCCACTTGCCGTCGAATTCTCGAGACATTGTGATGAGTGGTGCAACTCAACGCCGCGTTTTCTTGTTATTCAGGTTAATCCGAGTGGTACTAGAAACCACCACATTCACATTTACAATCACACTCATATTCCACAACTGCACAACAACTTGTTATTATTAAATTTAAGTTTAAAAATATAGATTTTTTTATGAATATACGTTAATCGCTCAAGTAATTTTGTTCATATCCAGAATATTTTGGGTTCTGGGTTTGATTTCGAAATATATTTGTCTCTTCTGCCTAGTTAAACTCATAGTATCTTAACAAATAGTACTTTCTAGGAAAGGAAGATACTTTTTTAAAAATATAAATAGCTGGATTTGGACTCACACCTCTTGGCAACCGTCCAAACACATTGACTACCAAACCATACTATTCAAGGTCAAGGTCCAAATTTTTATACCCTTATTAAAAAAATATTTATATTGTTAGCGTTTCCAAGAAGCGCGGGTTCAAATCCCGCTACGTTCAAATAAATATAAGCTTTTTTAACCCACACGATGTTAGATATCAATGAGTCATCACAATCATCCACATTAAAAACTCCTCGAGTTTCAACTAATAATTATTCTTTTGAACTTCCCCATAAACAAACCCTTCTAGCATTCACAAGAAGAATTATAATATTGGAGCATGCACTTCTAAGCTTGAAACAAACTTTTTTCACTTGAAAATGCAACGTTTATGTGTTTGCATAGAAAGGGTGGCATTGAGCTCTGGTATAGATTAATTTTTAAATATTTTCTTGTTAATATATTTTTTTAGTTTCATCCCTTGTTCCTATATAATAGGGTAGGTAGATTTAACGTAGAGTAAATACACTACTTTCTCCACTTTTCATTGAAATCCGAGATATTGTGTGTTGAGTAGAGAATCTAACGGTTTTATCTTTTTACCAAAGGGAAGAAGCGAAAATAATTAATTTCCCTAACTGGGATTGAATTGAGATAGGTCGTGTTTACAGTCACACTCTGTGCTGGTGGATCATGACAGCATCTGTTTCTTATCTTTGTCTTATTTCTATTTTAGTCAGGCTCAAAGCAGCATTGGGTTCCTTTGAATCAATAAAAACGGGAATATCTTATCATACCTACCGTGCTATACGCGGGATAAAACGTGAAGATAAAAAAATATATTATATATATTCAAAATTATATTTCAATTGATGTAAATAATGTTCACATTATTCCCTATTTACATGTATGTAAATTTATAATGAAATTTATTAATTTTACATACAATGTAATTATGAATGAGTTTTTGAATCAGTTTATAATAATACAATTTTCATTTTCATACGAACACAAAGCTAATTTATTAATCGAGTATTCAATTTATTTATAATATTTTTACGTTATTGCCTTGAAAATTAATTTAACCATAAGTATATCTACTTGTTTTAAATAGATTTTAGTGATTCACCTAAAAATTTTACACAGAGACCTTTGTAAAGCAGTGGAAGTGGACAAACTTGTAACGAGGCAAATCCCGGCGTTCAATTCCGCTACTCAGCACGCAACACCTTGAAAAATCGGCAGAAAGTGACGAACAGAGTGCCTTAACACTTATATTCCCTTTGCCTGAGTGATTCTAAAAGAAATAATTGAGATCTATTTTAAAAACTACAATATTTTTTCAATAAAATTCCAATCTAAAAGGCCCTGTACCCAGCTACTCTATGTCCAGAAGCGGTATAAGCGTCTAATCTATTATTTAGAGCTGAGCCGTCAGCCGTCACGCGACCGCGATATTTCACTACTGAAATTACTTTACACGTTTTATTTTTACAAAATATTCCTTATATACAACCTGTTTTCAAGTCACAACTGTGGTTGCTATAAAGTAATAAGCTTTATGACATACTAGCTTTTACTTACGTGTTCCCCTGCAATCAAATAAATAAATAAATCAGCTTCATGCTGCATCCTGGACACATAATTCGAACCAGTAGGTCCTGAGATTAGTGCGTTTAAACGGACAAACCCTTCAGCTTCATAATATTAGTATAGACTAATAGCATACTTCTGCTTGGCTTGGAAGTTTGGGATTTCATCTTAAATGGGTGGAAAGTGAAAAAGTCTTATGTTTATTTAATAAAAAAGTTTTATTTTTAGTTTGCGAATCTGTAGTCTAAACTCAGGAATTCTATATGAGTTTAACAATAATTATATATTATAGAGACCGTCCTGCCGCAGGAGCGTGGACTCCCTCTATAATTGTGAACAAAAATAGTTATTTTAAATGGAAAATGAATCCACAACCTTTTACTTTGTAATTCAAACCAAGAAATTGTAATTTATAACAAGTTTTTCACTGAAATCCCATTTTTCAGACAAGCTTCGTGGCTCACGCTAACTAAAGCTTTAACGTTGTTTAAAATAAAATTATGCTCACTAAGAAATTTTAGCTGTCAAGTATGTCGTGACACCACCATGACGCAGTTGACTTGTTCCTGACATTACTCCATACTAAGGGTTCAGTCCTGTAAGTGGCACAAACTGCATTTTTACTGAGTTAAGAACCTGTCGAGTGGCGAAATTTAATTCTTCTGAGTGAGAATAGAATTCACAACTGTTGCATTTACAGTCAGATGCTGTGTTAAGAAAGCTGACTTGCCTCCTAGAAGAATGCGAAAAGTGTAATGCCTCGAGCACATCACCAGTGTGGTCAACTAAGGATGACAAGATAGGTGTACTGATTTCATCATCACAAGGAGTTTTTGACAGGGTTTCCCCGTTATTATGCGAATTGAGCACCTCCATTTCTTAAGGCATCAAGCTTTAGCATTCATTATGCCAACTAATAAAGACAAACCAGAGGCGGAGGTAAGATCAGAATTTCTTCAAACCCGTTGAGTACCATTCTCCAATACGTCGCCACAAGCTGCCTCGGGTTCAAAGGACGGCTTACCTAGAAAAATATGTCTAACAGTATTATTATTATAAAAAAAATATTCATGTAAATTACGCAGTATTTTTAGCTCAACATATTAATTACTATAATATAATATTAAACTATAAGCCTATTAGCATTTTTTTTCTTACGTTTGTATAATTCTAATTTATTAATGTGTATAAAAATAGACATACATTATATTAATTACATCATTAAATCTTAATTAAAATTATTTTTGACATCGTCAAGGTGCAAAACAAGGTAAAATGTTTATGGCACTGCGTAGTAGATGAGTCAGTGGAAGAGATGTACAAATAAACTATAAAGGCGATGGTTGTAGGTTCTATTCCTATTTGAGGGATTATACGAGTATTTACGTTATATTCGTTGGTATGAAAATCAACGTCACGTTCTGTTTTGACAAAATTGACAAAATTGTCTCCGCTTCCCTAATTAAATAAAATTTTGCGGAACTTGACGCCACCCTTTGTCTTGTTACCAGAGCAAGGAAATTAAAATACTAAATGTTAGTAATAGTAATATAAAATAAAAAATATTTTCTCTACATAAGTATATAATAAAATAAAAATGTCAAAAAGTTTTTGAATTACATACAAATGAAACAAAGAATATTTTCTTCTTCTCTTCTTCATCTTCAATAATAAAATAAAAATGTCCCAAAGTTTTTGAATTACATACAAATGCTTAGGTTAGCTGTCCAATAAAGCGGGTGAAAAGCGCATTTTTGTCCCGGAGCCTTTTGACCCCACATTCAACGTATCATGTAACCCTTACATGATTGACTTATTCCTTTTGCCTTTCAGAGTTTTCGGTTGATATACATACATACATACATACATACATACATACATACATATAGACATATTATATATTTATTAGAAGACATTTTTTTTAGCTTCACTCTTATGTTTTGTACATAGCAGGCAGAGGGAACCTGAGAACCTATTCTTAATATAAATATTTCATTACCTCGAATGGGGATCGAACCTACAACCAGACTCGCGCTACGACTGGATTCTATTAAATCGATATTAAATCTACACATGCACACAATACTAAATCACTTTCACAGCATCTAACATTTTGGCACTACCGCCACGTTAAAGGAATTAAAAATCACTACTCCCCTCATAGAAATCGACCGAATTATTATTTTCGCCCATTAAAATTACAAATAGGCCATTTTTCGTGGATTTCTGGCAGGATGCCGAGGCCTGAGCACTGTGTGTGTGATTTCGGTGGAAAATAAATCAATTTCTGCATTAACTTATTCAATATATGATCTGTTTATTGCTTTGGGAAATTGATGGTAAGCGGCTATTATGTACTTTTGTTTATTCTTTGTTTTTTTTTATTGATTGTATTTCTCTTGATTTTGTGGTGGTGGGATAGGCTTAGCATGCAACTCAACTATTGCCTCCAGTGTTTGGACAGTGGGGAACGGCAATGTCTTAATGGGAACGAAGTGTCCCAACGTAGGGTTCCTATGTTCCCTCTGCCTATATTGCCAAGTGAGGGTACAGCTTGAAGCTAAAACAATGGCTGAAGGGACATGTTAATCCATGTATATAGTACCTTCCACCATCACACTGCGTAATCCAACGCCGAACATTTTAATAAATAAGTTAAATATTGAAAAAGGAGGTTTCAATATTTAACTTATTTCTTCATATAATAAATAAAACAACTTCACGCTTCTTCCGAAGATATTCAGTTTTCCAATTTTCTCTTAAGATATTCAGTTTTCCCATGTTCGGAACATTTCATGGTAGCTTTTTAAAATACAAGCCTTCTCCTAATGGTAATCAAACCTAGAACTATCGTAAGCAGGTAGACACTGACCAAGGCCTTATTTATCTTCACGCTGTATCCCACATATATCAATGTAGGCAGAGGTTACCTAGTGTTAAGACACTCCGTTCTCATTAAAACAATTCCGTTCCTCACTATTCATCAAATTCTGATATGTACATGTGAATTTAATGGCGAAACGCAATTACCATGAAAATATTAAATATTGCCCATTTTCCCCGACTGGGAATTCAATTCACAACCGTCACGTTTCACACCCACCACCTTTGTCGTACCACCGGGCTTCGACGGCCTTAAGCGGCCGATTATTACATGAGATTCAATATTACCGATTTATTGACTCCAGGACATCGATATTAATCGACTATTTAGAGTTGTGCTTGTACTTTATTTTTCAGTAGAATTATTACTATTTTCATTATTTACGCCGAATATTTGTTGGTTTATAGTTTTGATGAGCCATTTCAAACTGAATTGGAAATTTTATTTTTCAATATGTTATTGGTATTACATACATGATAATATTGTTATTTACTAGTAGTTACTAGATAAAAAATTGAAACTATGAATTTTATAAAATATAAAAATATATATTTGTTCTAATTAAAACAAATTAATTAAATCCCTACTATAGTCTATCCTAGGCAGAGAAAATTTTTTTTAGTTAGTCTAGGTACCATTACTTGCAGGATATACAGAAAGAACCTGAGAACCTAGTGTTAAGATACTCCATTTCTCATTAAGACACTTTCCGTCGAATTCTTGAGGCAATGCGTGTTGAGTGGCAGAACACAACGTTGAACTTTCCCTCGTTACCAGAGCGGAGAAATGAAAGTATTGAATATGTCATTGTCTCAAGTCTGAGTTGAGCCCACCACCGTATTACAGTGTCACGCTTGTGCCCGTGCCAGGATGGCCTCGCCACCACTACTTCCATACTAAAAATATATTTTTTTCTAATGAATTATCAATCCCAATTAGTTAAAAAAGTATATTTAAGAATGACAGATTACAATTTTTCACGTCTTCACATTATATCCCGAATATAGTGGGGTAAGCTGAGGGAACCTAATGTAAAGACACTCCATATCTCACGCATCACTCAATAGTTTTGAGTTGTGAAACACTTCGCCTAATTAATTCCCCCTAGGAATCGAATCCACAACTGTCTCATTTTTTAGATGCAATACTGCTGTGCTATGCCTCGCTAAAGGCCTCAAAAATATTTTTAAAAATATAAACATCATAAAGGAAAAGCCTATTACCGAATTACACAGCGTAAATAACGAGTCTCAAAAATATATAAAAAACAACACGCTGTATCATATTTAAAAAAGAGTTTTTGTTTTTAAAAAGAATTTTTGTTTTCAGTAAGCTCGTGAAAAAAATAGTTTCAATACACCGACGCGGGAAACAATAAGTACACTTCAGGTTCGTTGTACAGCAAATTAGGGCGGATACGTCATACATACGTCCATACATTTATATATAGCCATTTGTATGTTTGTATGTGTACATATAAGTGGGGAACTGTCCATAATACAAACACGATATTCATAGGTTTATCTTTTGAAAATGTTAATTAACATATTAATTAAATAATAATTCCTACTTACAGGCTGTCGTGGCACAGTGGCACGTGCGTGTGGGTTCGATCCCTATTGGTAGGAATGAATTATTATTTATTAATTAATTATTGATGTCGAGGCAAAAGCGCGGCGTTGAGTTCCACCACTCAACACGCAATGCCTCCAGAAGTCGCCGGAAAGTGGGGAACTCTGCCTACCCTGCTGTGTGCAAGATACAGCGTGATGCTGATAATATAATCTTTAAATTATTTTCCAAGCTTATTTTTTAAAACACCCCTCACTCATTGCGTGGTGAATAGCGAAACTTAACGCCGCACATTTGTAGTCATACGCGGTAATTTTTTCTCACCGGCTTACCTACATACATTAAAAATTTCACTCTTCGCACATTGATATATACACACATACATACATACATACAAAAAAGGTATGAATTGCAAGTGCCATTGTTTGACGGCTTTTGACTTTTTTCCTATAAAAGAGAATTTTTTTGGCAGCACTTTTTTTTTGTGATGTGTCATCGAATGGTGGATGGATTACAACATGTTTTTTTTTTAATTTATGCGTTTTCAGTTTTTTTTTTTATTTTTTGATAATAATTATATTACTGATTTGTTATATGATAGCCACATTATACAAAAAAAATTCTAGACAGTGTTTTTTTTTTAATGTATACTGACAACTTACTACTTATTGACACTATTAGGATGCAGTGTTAAGACACTCAGTTCACAAAATATGGTACGACGATCTCAAATCTCCCATTTGGGGAAATTAATTATAAAAAATATTTATTTTCCCCAAACAGGAATTGAATTACCATCCGCAGGGCCGTGACGTTGTCGATTATAAAAGGATATGTTTATTTTATTCTGAGTGAAAAATATTTTATTAACATTCCCTACAATAAGATTTGAACCCACCTTTAACATCCAATCAAAGACTTTTCAATTGTGCCACAATGGTGTAGCATTATATTATTTTTAGCATTCCGTTGTATCCCGCATATAGAGTAGGCAAAAGTGACATGGAAAACTATTGTCAAGTCACTCCGTTCCCACTAAATTAGGCATTGCCTATTGAGCGACGGAACGCAACCGTTACCAAAGCGAGAGGAGATGATAATATTAAACATTTAATTTCCTCGAGTGATAATCGAACCCAGAACCGTCGCCTACAATCGCACTTTACCTCAGCATTATATTTTTTGTACAATAATTACTTTTTTTTGGCAGTAAAACCTCGTTTTGCGTTATTTTTCATTATTAACGACACATCCTAACTGAGGCGCGGGGGCCGGGGTCCGTAACGCTAATGATTTGGTGCCTTTGACATTTAATGATCGTGTCACGGTGCGAATATTTAATTTTTTTGTTGATTTAAAAATATAATGATGTTTTTTTTTGTCGATTTGGTTGAAGATGATTTTTTTGGTATCATTTCATTTTACTTTTAATAACATTTTTTAAATGCCAATAAAGTAATATTAAGATGCTTCATTTCATCTTATTCTAATTGATATATATTTTTTTATTTTGGTATACATAGAAATCCTAGTGTTACTCCGTTCCATTTTCTGCCGAATTCTGGAGGGATTGCATGTTGAGTGGCAGAACTGAACGCCGCGCTTTGCCTCGACACCAGAGCGAAGAAATAAATCAATTTAAATGGATGGAAAGCACAACCAGTCGCGTTTAGAGTCACACACTTTTACCTCTGCACCACGACTGGCCTCAAGTTAATTTGTTTGCTTGCAATCTACTTTATTAATAAATTATCCTACACACGGCAGAGTGAACCTAGTGTTAAGACACTCCTTTCTCCGATAATAATAACTTTTATTAGTATTTTTCATAAAAATACTATTTAAAAAGTCTTTTTTTGTATTTAACAAATCCAAGCCCTTTCTATTTGTACACGTATATATATATATATATATATATAAAGATGTATATAATTATGTATTTAGGTATAACTCAATACATTACAAAAGTAAAAAAATAATAAAAAAATAAATAATAATAAAACACCAATCGTTCCGCGCCACTCACCGTCTGTCTACCTTGTCGCAGGACTTTGACACAATTTCTTTTTGTTACTGCATATTTCCGAGAATACAATATATGACAAAGGCGAAGTGGCCGTGGCTAATTAGATGGAAAACATGTGATGGTAGTCCGTGTGGTGCTGCGGAGTTTGTTTTGTGTGTGTGCGGCGTTAAGCTCCGCGGAATTCGGAAATCGAAATTTGGCATTAAAAAAAGAAGCTAAAGCTAGCTGTTTGTTCATTTGCTAGGCAAAGAGAGTGTAACGTTAAATACTCCGTACTCATTAAAACACTTACATTCTCCACTTTCCGCTATTAAATATATTATTTCTTCGAGTGAGAATCGAACTCACAACCAATTGTGCCATGACTGGTCTCAATTATTATTTTTTGCTTATTCCTACAATAAACTATATATAAGGTATTAATATTTAAAAAAGAACTAAAATAAATACGACGATTTGGAGCGAATTAAGTAACGTGTGTTTACTTGAACTAAAATGATGTGATATTCGGAATATGACAATGCACTTTCAAGAATCGTGAGATGCGTTTGACGTAAGTGGGCTGTAAAATTACCAGGTTCCAATACAAAAGGGATTTGTATTTATCTTTTTTTACTAATTTGGCCTATCTTTATGTTTTTGTTTACTGCATATCCTGCATTTTCAAAGGGTCAAGCAGAAAGAATGTAGTGTTAAGACACTATGTTTTTTTTTAAAGACGAAGAAATGTTATTGTTTGTCTATCCACTTGTGAGTAAACATTATCTAATTTAAGTAATCATTACAGATGAACGAATATGAGTATATGATGCTATTTCATTACAAAAAGACTAATAATGAAAAAAACACATAAGTTAGTGACAAATCACTAACTTAGGGAAAACTTTTTTTTAGTTTCACACACATAGCAAGATAGGTAAAGGCAACTGGGAAACCTAGTGTCCAAGACGCTCCATTCCCATTAAGCTATTTCCTTTTCCTACTTTCTTCCTAATTCTGTGCACTGCGTGTTGAGTGCGAAACTTAACGCCGCACTGTGACTCGCCACCAAACCAAAAAAAAAAATGTTTTTTCCTTAAGTGGGAATCGAACCCACAATCCGTCGCGTTTATAATCACATGCTTATGCCCCAGCACTACGACTGGCTTCAATAATTTAACATTACAAATACTTTCAATTGATTGAGGATTTGAACCTGTACCTACAAGAACATATAAAAATAACATAATCTATATATATAAAAGGACTTGTCCTCACTGACTAAGGTAAGACGCACGCACAGCCGTAACCGCTGTGCGTAGAAACGTGAAATTTGGACAGATGTTTACTTTCGTAATCTGGACATCCACTAAGAAGGGATTTTGAAAAATTTTAATTGTAAAGGGGTGAAATAGGGGTTGAAAGTTTGTATGAAAAAAAAATTAAATCGGCACCGATTCTTATAAAATTTGAAATTAAGACTCTTAAAAGTATTTAATTGAACACATGTTTTATGGTTTTCTAGAATTCTTCCCCTAAGGGTGCAAATAAGGGGTTGAAAGTTTGTATGGAAAAATCTTTAAAACGCCACCGATTTTTATAAAAAATTAAATACAGGCTCTTGAACTTGAATTGAACATGTGTTTCGTGGTTTCTTAGAATTCATCCCTAAGGGTAAGCGGGCGAAGCTGCGCGCGCCCACTAGTAATATTATAATCACACAATCTTTTTATTAATCACAATAGGAACAAAATAATGTATAATATTTACAATTAAATTAAACGCAATAAAGTAAAAGGGTCATTTTATCCTTGAACTGCTTTATGCACATGAGAAGGTCAGTATGTATACAAATAATTATATTATGCTAAAGTAAAACCGTCTTTATGTTTAAAGATAAAAAGATCAAGTTACTTTGAAATTATTTTATATACATTCACCGTTTGAACATTGTACGGAACTCATCGCATAAGGAATTATATGGGCATCGTATGTATGTCTGTTTTAATTTGTTATATAACTTTTTTTATGTTTACGTTTTTCCTATATTTAGCGGAATAGGCAAAGGTAATCTTTACTAGATAATAAATATCTATGTATTTTAAGGATAGATAAGTCTCCGTTCTACGCAGCGGCTGTAAACTTGATAGTTGTAAATTCGATTTCCACTTAACGTAATTAATTATTTTCATTTCTTCTGTATTATTAAGATAAAGTGTGTGTTCAACAAGCAATGTCTTAAAAATTGTCTGAAACGAGTATTTTAATTAACTAGGTTCCCTCTGCGTACCCTCCTGCTATAAGATCTTATTTTAAAAGCTAAATTCGACCCAGACCAGACCCAAGCTAAATTTGGATTACGACTTCAAAAAAATGACAGATTCTAAATTTTTGCACAGTCCACCTAATAGGTTTCATTTGTAAGCTACAATGAAAAAAGTCTAGAAAGCTTTTATTTTAAAATAAGAAGTTTAAGTATAAGAACAATTTTTTTCACTAAAATTCGAAATAGCAATCATCTATCTACATTACCACTGTACTATAACGGCGTTCCACTTAACACGTATTACTAAATTTAACTTAATTTTAATAATTAGGTTAAACTAAAGTAAAAACGAATTATTAGCACACTGCGTCGCTTTAATAACTGAAGTTATTGAAAATGTATTATTTATGACCAATACGAAACAATGGTTATTATTGTTGAAATAGAGCGATGGTCTATTTAACGCGGGTACGTGGGTTCATTCCCATGTATTTGGGTCAAGAAGGTATTTTCTAGTGTAGTGATTCATACAATCATTATGAATAATACTTATTTGATTAAATCATTATTAGTTATGGTAGGTTAGGCTTATATGTTACATGTGTAATTAAAAAAATTAAAAGAAAATATTTTTTAGGGTAATAATACATAGGAGAAGGAGCTAACAAGGCGCGGAAAGTGGGAAATGGAAGTTTCTTCATGGGAACGGAGAGTCTTGACACTATTACTTACACTAGGTTCCCAGATTTCCTCTGCCTATCCTGCCATATGTGAATATAGCGTAAACCTAAAAAATAAAGGCAAATTAGTGAATGTGGGGAACTAAGACAGGATCAAACTTCTTTAAAATTAACTATTATAATGGATTTTGCTATTTTACATTTTAGTACGCGCAAGGAGAGAAGAGAAAATTATCAATAACTTCCTCTGTTAATCGCAAAGAATGCACAAGTTGCTATAATAATAAAGTACCCATACATATATTTTTAACTTATCCTTTGTTTTTGTTTTCTGCATAAAATTTATCACACTGGCATACATTTTTATGAATATTAATTTATAACAAGAAAATATTACATGCATCAATCTTCTTCAAAGAAAGAGCGGTTATGAGAATAATTATGGAACCTTCTAAGAAACTGATATCACTTATTACAGTTGTACGTTTACGTATACGTTTCTGAATGTAAATACGATGGGTATAGGTTCGATTTCTGATAAATTAATGATTTTTAGTTCAAGTAAAGTGAGGCGTTGAGTTACGTTAGTTAACACACAATGTCTCGAAATGTGATTGGGGAGAGTGGAACGGTCTTAGCACTAGATTCTCTCGGTCTACTCTTCTATATGCGTGGTACAGTCTAAATCTAATAAAGAATAGTATGGTAGCCGATTCAATTCCAAACTCTTCCGCTTTATTATATTAGTATAGATTGCAAATGAGCGAGACGGGTGTGAATGTAACACGATGGTTGTGGGTTCGGCGACAAGACATTGCGTATCAAAAAGCGGAACTTAACACCGCGGTTCATCTCCAAGAAAAAAGAAAATGAAAAAAAAAGCTAAAATCGAATATTAGAACTCCAAGACCACCTTACCGCCATACATAATAAATAGAAAATAATATAATAATTAGCGAGGCATTCACATTTATTAGGTGCTATTCACACAAATTACCCATCCCCAGCTGGTCTTTGATCTCTTCAGTGATTATCTTGTGAATAATTCATCCGACCGCGTCGTCGCTGGCGACGTCGATGTTTTATTTATCCCCTTTTCGTTTATCGAACCTACTAACAGGACCCTTGTTTATAGTGGTATAGTTTTTTTTAAGCTTTTTCCTAGCATTTTGTTGTTGGTAGAGTTACATTCAGCCTGTTATCCTGAGCTTTATATTAAGTTAGTCAGCAATATGGTTATATTATATCTCTGAGCTCAGTGTGCCTGTTGGCAAAGGCTTCCTCTAACATTTTCCAATGCTTTCTGTTCCTAGCAGCCCTTCTCCAATGGGGACCTGCTGTTGTGCTGCCCTACTCCTTTTACTGTCTCTTCAATCCATTAAAATCTTGCTCCATTTTTCATGTTTACTTCTCATTATATGCCCTGTCCATCTCCACTTTAATTGATCTATTTTTGTAAGGATATCTGTTACTTGAGTTTTGGTTCTTATAGTTGTATTTCTTATTCTTTCCTGTTTTCTGATACTCATAATGCTCCTTTCCATAGCCCTTTGACAATATTTGAGTATATCTCTGTGGTGTTTTGTGAGTGACCAGGTTTCGCTTCCATATGTAAGGCAAGGTAAAATACAGGTATTGAACACTCTTCGCTTGATTGCTAGCGTGAATTCGGTAGATTTCATCACTTCTTTCAGCGACCAGTACCTTTTCCAACCAGATGCTATTCGTTTTTTAATTTCCTTTGTGGTCTTTGTGAGATATAATTTGCCCGAGGTAAGTGTATTCATGCACATATTCAAGGGGTAGGTTATCAATTTTTATATCTTTATGTACAGAGTTTGTGAGTAGTTTAGTTTTACTTTTATTCATAGAAAGTCCAACTTTAATACTTTCACTGTTTAGCTCAATAATCATTCTCTGTAGCTTGCTAGGATTTTCCTCAAACAGAATGATGTCATCGGCAAATCTCAGATGGTTCAGGTTTTTCCCATCAATACATAGCCCATAACATTCCCAATGCAATTTTCGGAATACATTTTCTAATACTGCAGAAAATAATTTTGGGGATAATGGGTCCCCCTGCCGGACTCCTCTTTCTATTTTAAATGTTTTGCCCAGTGATTCTAATTTTATTCTTGCTTTGCTGTTAGCATATATGTTTTGGATTATTTTTATGTAGAGTGTAGAGATCCCTTGGGTTTTAAGACTGTCCCATATTGCCTCATGAAAAATGCTGTCAAATGCTTTGGAGTAGTCGATGAAGGCCATGTACAAGGGTTTATTGTATTCATTGTACTTCTCCATTATCTGTCTGACTGTATATATATGGTCTGTTGTGGCAAAATTTTTCCTAAAGCCAGCTTGTACTATGGGTTGATTTTCATCCAATGTTATGCTTATTCGATTTAAAATTATTTTGGAGAACACTTTATAGATGTTGGTTATGAGGCTTATTGGTCGGTAATTTCCTATATCTTCTTTGGGGCCTTTTTTATATATGAGAATTATGTGTGATAGTTCCCATTCTTCTGGAATGTATGCCGATACTAGAATGTCATTGTAAATCTTGGTCAATAGGGGAACAACTGATTCCAGAGTTCCTTTTAGGATTTCATTTGTGATCTCGTCTGGGCCCGGAGCTTTTTCTGACTTTTGACTAAGAATTGCCTTTCTTACTTCGCTTGATAGTATTTTTGGGTTCAGTGACTAATGACTCTGTGCTTGTTGATTTTCCTACTTTACGCAAGTTGGAGTAAAGTCTGCGATAGAAATCTGTGGCTGTTTTGTTTATTTCTCTGCGGTTTGTTATTTTATGGGGGATATTGCCAATGCTGTTCAAGTTTGGTATCCATGGGCTTGACTCTCGTAATTCCTTAAGAGCCTTCTTGGTTCCTCCAGTTTTTGTGATGTGTCTCTCAAGCGTTTGGAGTCTTTTAAGTTTTCTATCCTTCCTAATACAATTCTTTATGTCTTTGCTTAACTCTGTAATCTTTTGTTTATTCTGTTTCCTTGCATTGCTGGTAAATAGTTTTTTCCTCTCTTCTATTAGTTCTAAGGTTGAATGGCTTAAGGTATATTTATGTTTAGAAATTTTTTGTTGTTATTGCAGGTGAGTATATTTTGCAGTTTGGTATAGTTTAACTTTACATCTTTTGAGTCCGATAATACTACTTCTTCTTGTATTCTGTCTAAAGCATGAGAGGTCAGTTTGTTTGCTTCATGGTTGTCAGTTTCTTTTATAGGAGACATTTGTTTTCTAGGAAGTTTTGGTGGAGTTGCCTTGAGGGATGCTCGCACCATACGATGATCAGTGTTGAAGTTAAGTTTTGAGATGACTGATGTATCTGTAAATAGTTTGGGGTGGTTGCTTATAATGTAGTCGATTTCATTTCTACTTTTCCCGTCTGGTGACATCCATGTCCACTTGGAATTTTTGTTTTTCTTAAATATGCTATTGAGAAGAGTTAAATTATGCTCCAGCAGAAAATCCATCAGTCTATGTCCATTCTGACTCCTTTTGCCATAGCCGGTAAAAAGGAGTTGGTAGAGTAAGCGTGATTAAATATAAGTTGTCTATTTTAGCTTTACGCTGTAACCTGCAAGGTAGGCAGAGAGAACCAGGGAATATAGTGTAAAGGCTCTCCGTTTCCACTAAGACATTTCTGTTTCCCACTTTCCGCCGAATTTTAGAGACATTGCGTGGGGATCGGAACGCCAGGCTTTGCCTCGCTGCCAGAACGAAGAAATGATAATATTAAATATTCCATTTCCTAGAGTGGGAAGATAAGTGTGAATATTTAAAAAAACGTTAACAAACAAAACTAGACGTTCCTTTTCTTTCAAGGCTTTTTCCCATTTTAACAAATTATATATATTTACAAGCGGCAATCGAATCTATGACCATCGCGTATACAATCAAATGTTTATCAACAGTTACACCATTTCCCTAATGGAGATTCGAACCCAGAACCATCATTTGAAGTATTATTCTCCAAATATCATCAAGTCGCTTTCAACAAAGCGGAATCAGTTTAATATTGTGTGTGATTAACAGTCTAAACGAACTGTTACAGAGAGTGCCTCTATTGTAATTGTGTTGTGCCTTGTAAACTATGTTGTCCAATACATGTATGAAATATACTAGCTACCACTACCGCTATAATGTTATTCTGCCACTTCTACACGTAGATTCCTACATCAGTTTCAAAATCTTAAGGAAATTTTATATATAGGTTCCTTCTGTCTAAATAGTATTTTTTTGTTTTTCGCTATATAGCACATAGCATTGTAGACAGACGGAACTTGTGAGCCAAGTGTTAAGACGTTCAGTTCCCATTAAGACACTTCAGTTCTTCATTTTTCGTCAAATTCTAGAGGTATTGTGTTGAGTGGTGGAACGCAACGCCGCACTTTACGTTACCAATGCGAGAAAATGAAACTAATACTATTATGCTTAAATAGTCGATGACAATAAAAAAATCAGAAAGATCTAGATCTTGCAAATTAATTATTGTTTATTAAGCAATGTTATGAGATTTTGTATAGGTATTTATACTTAAAACGTATAGTAATAATACAGTAGAGTTTTTTTATAGGCAGATCAAACCTCAACTAAAAGTCTTTAATCTTTACTTACTATTAATTTTATTATAAAGACAATGTATGTTGATTGGCGTGCTAAAACTAATTTACATTGAAAAATTTGTACTGTTTAAATATAGCAAAGCATATCAACAACTATTCACTGCTCACCAAACCTAACGCACTGAGCTACTATTGTAATTGTTTTGTTCATAATAAAATTAGTCTTTCATTTTACACCTCGCTACTCACTGCGTGTTTACAGCCCTTTGTGATATGTTATATATGGAAATGAACCTTATATTAAAGAAGTATACGGGTTAATTTCCCGGGAAACATTTTATATAGATTTTAACGATTTGTTAAAACTAATTTGAATCTATTGTAGTACTTCGATTGGCATCTGACCGTGGTTACAAGGAGGCTATATAGCTATATGTTTATGTGTAATGCATATAATATACATAATTGTTATTATAGAAGTACCGTTATCAGATACTGTGCTTATCTTCTTTTATCTCCACGCTGTATCCCGCGTATAGCAGCGTAAGTAGAGGGAACCTAGTGTTAATACATTCAACTCATCACCCATTTTAGGAGGCAGTTGTGTTGAGGTTTTTTCTTTCTTTAAAATTCATTTTTGATTTAAAGAGGAAGTCATAATTATATGCTTGTGCTCATTCGCCACGACAACCCAAGACGAAGAAAATTGGTCGGTTTGTGAAGAATGAAGTGTCTAAACACTAGGTTTCCTCTAGCTACCCTGATATACACGAGATACAGCGAGAACCAAACAAACTAAAAACAAACTTAATAATTAAACTAGCAAATTTATAATTTCCATTAAATATGTCGTTTAAATGTTTCCTCGCGTTTATCATTTAAATCTCTAACGGCTGTATAAATAGCTATCATATTTTCTCAGAACATCTGTGCCGACTCGAGATCATTCCGGATTCTGACAACAGCATCGTAAATTGTACACGTATTATAATTAAATGGCCTATTATCTTTAATCTAAGACTGGCTACAATATGGTTGTGTCATAGTGCGGTGTTAAGTTCCGCTAAGCACGTAATGTCTGTAAAACAAATATCTTGAATAAGCCGAATACGTTGTTTTTTTTATCTACACGGCATATCCCGCATATAGCTGGGTGGATACAAGGAACCTAATGATAAGACACTCCATTCCCCAAACATCTCCCAATTTTCGAGACATAGTCTGCTGGGTGGCAGAACGACAGGAAATAAAAACTATTCATTACCAAACATACGAGTATATCGTCGTAAACGTTGTAAATGTCGATTTTTTCTTGTTTATTTCTTGGCTCTGGTAGCAATACAGAACGTGGCGTTGAGTTCAGCCATTCAACATACCATATTTTGAAAATTGTGTTGGAGGGTTCCTTCTGCTTACCACCTACCTATGTACGGGATATTTCTTAAAGCCATTTTTTTATTTTCTTGCATTTTTTCATTAGCGGCAATAGATTTGAACCTCCATCTACCATTGAACAAGAAACATTTGAATACTTGTCACTACATAAAGCTAGATTCTTACATTGAACATTTAAATAGAAGTCAACCAGAACGACAACTCAAAGCTAATATATACCAAAAAATAGTAAAAAACTTCAACACTTCACCGTCATTACTTTCCGTCTAAGAGCTCTAAGCGTTGTTTTCAAAAAAAAAACCGGACAAGTGCGAGTCGGGCTCGCCCACCGAGGGTTCCGTGCAAAAATTGGAATTTTAATCTCCTTTTAAGATTATATTTTTTTAGGATTTAACCACAAATGTATACTCGTATTTTACAGAATTTTTTTCTGAACAACTACCTGTAGATGTTAGATATGAAATTTCATGATTCTAGGTCAACCGGAAGTATTCTATTATTTTTTTTAAGAAGTTTAATAGAAATACATTTTTTTAGAAAATCAAGAAGCCGTAAATCTGAGTAGTTTTGATATGGTTTGAATTTCAACTTGATATCTCCAAGCGTCCCTGAGATAAAGGCTCTTTACAGACAGACAGACAGACAGGCAGGTAGACAGAGGGACGGATGGACAACAAAGGGCTTCTTTAAGAGGTACGGAACCCTAAAAAAGAGAAAAAAACTAAGAAAAAAGGCAAGAAAAGAACTGCCACCCTTTAATTTAGTCACCCCTGTGGTCTGATTTTGCAGAATCTGAAAAGTTTAGGGTGCATTGTAAGCTAAAATTAAATTACTTGTTTTATGAAGAAGTACTTACAACTTACGTACCTCTATAGGTACATATATTCTTTGAATTGATTTTTTTTTCTTAGTTAAATATAATTATTTTGAATATAACCTTCCTCTAGTATCATCGATACGTTGCTTTCGAAGGTGCACCCAGGTCTTACCCAGTCTCTTTAGTTTTCTATATAAATATATAACATATATTTGTGTATGCATTTATATTCTAAAAGACCTTCAATTATCTTACCTGCAAACATATGATTGTATTTTTATTATTCTACATTCATATATGTACATTTTATGTAAATAGCATGATATTATCAAATAAAACACAGTTATGACTCTAACAAGTAGCGATATAAAACTAAACAAGTCTCTTAAGGACGTGATAGAACATTTCCTAGATTGAATAGCTTTAGAGTATTGTTTAGCTTCTCACGTAATAGTAGGCTGAGGGAAGTTGAGAATCTAGTGCTAAGACACTCCGTTACCATTAAAACACTTCCTCAATTTCTACTGAATTCTGGACCCATTACGTACGTTTCAAGACTAGCGACGATGGCGGAACTATACATACAATACATGTGTAAACTCCTCAGAAACGTTTCAAACACAAATACTGTCCGCAAATGAGTTTTGTACTCACTTCTCTATATTTCTATATTTAATATTAAAAAGCAAAAGAATTTGTTTGGTTAGACGCGCTTATCTCAGGAACTACTAATAAAAAATTTTGAGTTGGTGTGTCCATTTATTGAGGAAGGCTATAGCTTACATTACATTGAGGCGGAAAATGGGGAACAGAATTGTCTTATTTGGGTACGGAGTGTCATAACACTAAACTACCAGATTCCTTCTACCACCTACACTGTTATGGTATAGCTTAAGATAAAAAAGTAAAATAAAAATTGTTTCATTAGAACATATCGAGTATCGTACAGAACTGTTAATAATTTCCATACCAGCACACAAACGAAGCCACAGCTAAAAACTAGTCTAAATATAATCTCATAAAACCACAAACTAAAATATCTCAGCCAGATCTGCCCAGTGGAAATTTAATACTTTTGACCTGGCAATATTTTAGATAGCCTTAAATTCTAAGCTCGACTGTCATATGGGAACCTAACTCAGCTGTGTACACGTCAGCTTACGTTGTTGGCATAATTCAAGATATATAGTTAGAATAGTGTCATGTACAGGTTTTAAGTTACAGTACTAAATTAAACTAAAATGTTATTATATTTTTGTTTAGTTTATAATTTCAGTTAGTTCATGGTTCTGTATATAGGTAGACATAGGGAACTCAGTGTTAGGACACTTCGTTGTACTCATAAAATATAAAATATTCCATTTCCTGAGGGAATCGAACCCACAAACAGAAGCAAGATTGAACTGCTGCGCCACCACTAGCCTCAATATAAAATATATTAAAAACACAAATATATATATAAGTACAGATTTAAACTAAAACATATAGATAGTTATATAATATGTATGTATGTATGTATGTATTATACAAGCCCATAAACGAGTCATAACTAAAGAAGTTGCACGACCGACTCGCAAAGTTGGAGATGATCTATGCGGTAGTGTTAATTACGAACAGTCTACTTAGAATATCGTGCAGCTGGAAACTTTAGAATATTTTGTGTAAGGAGTTCAAATACCACTCGGGGGAATGTTTTAATTAGTGATCTAGTCAATAATTTCAACTATTATATTGAATTAATATATTTATTATGGTAATCATTCAAAATAGTTTTAATTTAGCTATAATATAGTTCCTCGCAACGGTAACGAGGCATTGCCTTGCTAAAAGCGCGGCGTTGAGTTCCGCGACTCAACATGCGACGGCTTTGTATTCGGCAGAAAAGTGGGAAATGGAAGTGACTTAATTGGAACTTAGTATCTTAACACTAAGTTCCCAGGTTCCCTGTGCCTACCCTACGATGAGCGTGATACACTGTGAAGCTAAAAAAAAGTATACGAGAAATGTAGATTATTTTCAGTCTGAAAATCTAAATTTCAACGTGAATTTTCCATACAAATGTCTGTAGTATTACTTCTTTTCATTATCAAATATCATATAAGATGTATAAACTTATTACTTTGCGTTTCAAACGGAATATCAAGATGTTTAAGTCCATCAGAAACAGTCTAAAGCCTGAGTTGAGTTCGAGTTTCAAGAACTTCAGAATTCATTTGTCTGTCTGGAAGTTTGGATAGTTATGTATCTAATAAAGTGTACATATGACTGCTTAGCTTAGACAACATTTTTTTTTGTTTCACGCTGTATCCCGCACATAGTTTGAATGGCTAAGGGAATCTAGTGTTAAGAAACTGTTAAGATTTTCCGCTCAATATTCGAGGCATTGGGTGTTGAGTGGCGGAACTTAACGCCGCGCTTGGAGCAAGGAAATGATAATAATTATTTCTCTCGAATGGGAATCAAGCTCATAACCGTCCGACCTGGTGACAAGAATAGCTTTCCTCCACTCAACACGTAATGTTCCCAAAACTGATCGTTACACAGAGACGGCATGTTCTAACCCTAGTTTTCCTTTGCTTATCTTATAATATGCAGAATTAAGCGTAAACCAATAGAAAAACTTACTATATCGACAATTACCCATTCTCACAAGCCCTGTGTCACGCCAGACCGAAGTGACTGACCCGGCTGCCTCTTCCACACTAGCCGTTCACCCCGACGCCGGCCAGACGACCTGTTACACAGTTCACTTGCCAGTCACTATACAGTGTACACTGCGTTACCGTTTCACGCGTGGCTGGTCTGATGATGGAATACGGTCATATCCTTTTGGATTATTATATTGTATTTATGTGAAAAATAGATAGACTGTCGTAGGGATCTGAGTGGAAATGCGATGATTGTGGTTTCGATTTCCAATGGGAGCCGCCACTCATCCCGCCACTCATCATGTTATATCTCGAAAATTGGGCCGAAGGTGAGTGGAGTGTCCCAACACTACCTCTGCCCACCCTGAGTATAAAGTATTCATGGTCAGTAGCAATGGCAA
Source organism: Heliconius melpomene melpomene (assembly GCA_000313835.2). NCBI lineage: Eukaryota > Metazoa > Arthropoda > Insecta > Lepidoptera > Nymphalidae > Heliconius > Heliconius melpomene. The sequence continues at coordinate 19,769 of HE671294.1, read as the reverse complement.
TTGGATGATGATGACTAATGCTAATGTGATATGAGATCTAGTACCAAGACAGTTCCTTCTTCAACATTCGCCTGAACTCGGGACATGCGTGTTGATATGTGGAATTCAACGCCACGCTTTGCAAATTAATAATAATTGTAATCCTTTCTACTTAGTAAAAAAAACAAAAATTCTTATTTAATACAGTACAGTACTAATATTTGAAATATCAGTAAGTATATTTGATGTATGAAAGGCCTTAGAGATATCTGACATACATTTATACACCCTTATATTGTGCTCGTATTAATGGATGGCACGTTTTACACATCTCACTAAACACGTAGGATATGGGTTCATATCCCATGGGAAAATTGTTTTTTTTTTCAGATTAAACCCGTATCCTGCACATGAGTAAGCCGAGGTAACCTGGGTTAAGATATACATTTTTCATTTGGACTTCTATTTTTTGTTAAAAATTTTTAACAAAAGATAGAAGTCGAGCTGCAAAATATGGAATTTAGTTCTCTGTTAGCGTATATTTGATAGGTGCCATAATGGTATATGGCGTTTATTAAATACCTACCATTAAACATCCTACAACCGTCAAACAAAAACAAAAACATATCAAATAACAACAATTACATAAACGAATGAAAAATGGTAATAATGTTAAATTATCTTATAAAAGTGCAGTTAGACGCACGTGTTTACAATCTTTTGTACTGCACTCTATACGGTCGTAAATAAAAAGATGCGCCACAAAGAGACAAAGAGTGGTGGCCGGCGCGGTGGTGGTGGTCGTGACTCATGCGTTTTATTAATTATTCACTACAATTACGTAGTATTGTATTCGGTGTTGAGAGACGGCTTTAGGGTTAGGCTGCCTGATGATAGACGTTTTTTAATATTTTTTTAATATTAAAAAAATGAAAATAATATTTTTCTAATAAACCAGACCAGGAAAAGGAGACCAGTCGTGGCGCAGAGGCACAGAGTGTGACTGTAAAATCGACTGGTTGTGGATGCGATCCCCACTCGAAGAGATGAAATTTATATTTCCATTTCTTCGCTCTGGTGTCGAGGAAAAAGCGCGGCGTTTAGTTCTGCCACTCAACACGCAATGCATTCAGACGGTAAGTGACGAACGGAGTGTCTTAACACTAGGTTCCCTCTGCCTACCCTGCTGTGTGCGGGATACAACGTGAAATGATTTTTCTTAAATGTTTTTATTTTGTATAACTCTACTATTATATATTATTTTATACAGAACTCTTAATATATATTTTCCACGAGTTACGCGTAAAGATCATCGCTATCGCTTACAGCAAAACTGCGTAAATGCGTTTAACACAGGCAGGCGCTCTAACACACATGAATCACCTCATTGTGTGGAAATGTTATAATTACTTGATTTTCCGAGGGTTTTTTTTTATTATTTTTGTATAATTTTCTTGCTAATTATAGGCGTGAGTTGTATGACGAATGATGGTTGCTTTTTTATTTAATTTATTGGAACGAAGTTCCTTACGGCAGGCTTGGAAGGGATTTAATGAAGGGGTTAAATGAGACGTGCGCAGGCGCGACAGTCTTTCTCCCTCTTTCTTTTCGTTCTTTCATCCCTAATTGAGCACGACTTTTGTTGCAATTTGTGTCGATTCTACATTAGCCTAATTTTATTGCTTTTACTATCTATTTAGCTTCCCAATATAAGAAAGGAATCCAGGTTCCCAGGAACCTAGTGTAAAATCTACTGGAATTCGAAACTACAATACAGCCTATAATAACAGGCTTGTGCCCGTGCGCTACCACTGGCCTGTCGTGATGGTTGTGGGTTCGATTCCCACTCGGGGTATTTTCCTGAATAGGAATGATTTTAATTAGTGCGTTAAATTTTCCCACTCAACACGCAATGGCTATGGCGAAAAGTGAAGAACGTAGAATCTTAATATTAAGGTTCCTCTGCGTATCCTGTGAAAATCAATGCCTTAATGAACAAAGAAATATAAATATCCAAAAGCAAGCGGACGTCCTCCAGCTAGATGGGGTGACGATATACGCAAAGTGGCGGGCAGCGGCTGGATGCGAAAAGCTGAAGATCGAGCTCAGTGGAGTGCCATTGGAGAGGCCTATGTCCAGCAGTGGACGAGGACAGGCTGATGATGATGATGATGATGAATATCCAAAAATAATTTAAATCATATACTTTATATGACAACACAATCACAACGTTACTAATATTCTCTCGTATGTTGTCTCCACGTATTTCAGTTTTATTAGCCAATTAGTTAACTGAGATCTGCTTTGTCGCGTGAGCTTACCAACTGATACTAAGCCAAAATATTCATTTAGATAATTTTGTCATATAAAAATATTATTTTGTATATGTTTTTGTTTGTGACTTTGCTCGCTTACTCATAGAAAGTAACTGCTCATATCTATACTAACAGTATAAAGAATGAGTCCCACTGCGTAAGAGAAATGAGTGAGTAATGCTTAGGTGGAACAGATTCCTTTTTAATAAAGTAGGTTTACATTTCCACCAATAAAGAGTTTTACATTTTGTAATTACATTAACGAATTTTGACATAGTAAATGGTTAGTTTTAATATCTGAACGAGAAAATAAAAATATATTATTCCCCCAAGTGGGAATCGAACACACATCCGTTACGTTTACAGTTGGTTGCTGTGCTGCTGCGATATAACGGCCTCAAAAGTGTTCATTTAATATTTATTATACAATTCTAAATGAATGAAAACCGTAAAAAGTTATTTTTTCCGCAAAAACCAAACTTTGAAGCTTCTTGAAATTATCAGTGAAAGTAAATTTTTATCTCAACGAGGAATGGGGAAAATTTGAAAAATTAAGAGTTGTTTTAGTTAGAGTATTTTTTCTACGTATCTATACTATAAATATATACAGGCCTCATTTTTGATAGAATAACGTAAAGTTTATTACTTAAATATTTTGGTAAGTAAGTTTAACGTCTTAAGAATTAAAACTGTAGTGGAGCAAGATCTGATTGCAAACGTGACGGTTGTGAGTTCATGTCCACTTGGAGAGCAGGATAGACAGAAGGAACCGACCATTAAGACACTCGCGTACCCAATTTCCGTTTTCGATTTTCTATCGATTTTTAGATTTTGCCAATTAAATGGTGGTTCACACCACCACGGTTTACATATCAGAGCATCAAAATAAAACCTATTCAATCCCCATTTAGAAATCAAACCCATAACTGCACAACAACCAATACCATCTTAAAATACCAAATACCTACCAACAATATGGACATAATACATGGACCAGCCAATACCACTATTGATTTTGCTAGCTTCTAATGTATGCACGGCCGTGCCATTTTCATATAATTACCTATCAATTTGTGTCACGCGAATGCAGAAGTTCTACGTGGCTTAATTATATGACAGAGTACTTCTAATATGTTATGGGAAACGACAGGTAGTGGATCATTCTTGAAATAGTAACTCGAAGAGTCTGGAAAAGCTATTGAATTTTTAAAGTTTCTTGATACTCGATCGGTGTGGTTGTAATGACGACTGAGGGTTGGATCCCCATTTTTCACTTCTTTTACAAAAAAATTGGGGTAAAACCATCTAACCTGAAACATTATATATTTTTTAGCTTCACGCTGTAACACGCACATCGCAGGGTAAGCAAAAGACACTTCTGTCCCCATTTTCCGATAAATTCTGGAGGCATTGCGTGTTAGTTAGTGGAAGCTTGCCTTATTATTAGAGCAGAGCGATGGAATGAAAATAAATTAAATATTTAATTTCCTCAATTAGGAATCGAACTCATATTCTGTCAGTCGCACACTCTGTGCTGTATCCCCACGACTATCCACGAAAAAATCATATAAAACCTAACATCCGAAAAGTATTCATTAATACAAAACTATTAAGTAATTGAGCACTATTACAGAAATATTTCTTATATTAATGTCAGCGGAGATTCCCGCGTCAGCAGCCGGCAGCCGGCAGCCGGCATCGCTGAACAAAAGACAAACACACAACACCCTCTTGTAAGGACAGAAAATAAAGAGAGATTAAAAGTACAGGCTACGAATGTCTGGACTAGGGTTGGACATTGGATGTTTTAATGTTTTATAGTTTACTGTTTTTTTATTAAATTTATTATGCCAAAAATATGGGTATTTTTCATGCCTCCAGAATTAAGACACTTGGTACTGCTTATTAAGTGGCGGAATACAATTCCGCGCTTTGTTTTGTTACCAGGGGGAAATGAAAAAATCAAAATATTCGTAAAATTTTTCAAAAAAAATATAGATAAGAAGACACAATCTAATGAAATTTAAATTATAATTATTCCAAATTTCAATTTATGTCTATTTAAATATTTTTTATCCTGAACTAATTTGTCTTTAATTTGTTCTTAAAAAACAGCTACTTTAGGTGCACCGCGCAATGTCTAAAAAATTAGACTAAAAAGGCCAAACTGTCTCTTTTTCGGTTCCATACCTGAAAAGAACGGAACCCATACAGGACTATTAAGTTGTTAAGATATTCCGTTCCCATTAAGACCCTGGCGTTCCCAACTTTACGCATATTTGTCGGGACATTGCGTATTGATTTGAGGTACTCAACGCAACACTTTGCCTCATTACTAAAGCAAGGAAATGAAAATTTAAATTAAGCATTTCATTTTTCCTAGTGCACTGGAATCTTGGGAGTGGGAATCGAATCCACAATCTGTTGTACTTACAGCCACACGCTTGTAACGTTTCCCTGCCTTCTTCATGACGGGGGAAACCTCTCCCAACCTCTTTTTATAATTCAATAAACAATTCAACTCTATAACAGTACCAACCCTAAGCCAGAACAGAAGGCCGGCGCGGCGCGTCTACATAGCACTCATTGAAACGTATTTGTCACCGTCCGAGAAGCGACGGCCTTTTGAAATCCCAATAATAACATTAGTGCTTTTCAATTTCTGCAACTCTAATATTCTTTGCACGTATTGTAATATTACTTGGAGTTGGACGTGGTCTTGTGTGAACGGGATTCTTGGATTGGATTAGGTTTTATATTAGAATTTTCTAGATCAAATTTATTGTGAGCAGTTTAGACGCAGCACCAAATTGTGCCCAGTTGATGACTCTAACGATAGGTTTCGAGTTCAATTCCCGGTCGAGGAAATGAAATATATAATATTTTCATTTCCTCACTCTGGTAACGAGGCAAAGCGTGGCGGAAAATTGTGTATTGAGTAGTGGAACTCATCACCATGCTTCGTCATAATAACAAAGCGAGAAAATGAAAATAATCCATTCCTCCCAATTAGAATCGAAGCTCAACTACCAGACAGACACCGTACCACTGGGCTACCACGGCTTCTAATATATTTATTCAAAACCCAACTATGCATTAACATAACTAGAAGTACCCACACCAAGTAAATTTCATGATCTCTTAATAGTTTCCCAATTCCGTAACAAGGCAGCCAAAGCTGCTAAATGTAAATACAGGTAATATTTGAATTATACAAATTCCTACAGCTTTGAGAACTACAAGTTTAGACGGAGCGGACGGCTGAAGTTTGATTGTGAATAAATATGTATTATAGACGCTTTAGTTAGGTTATATATTAGTGTTCCTGAGATATTAGCTATGGAATATTTATATTTTATTGTGTATACGAAACGAGAAGTGCCCATAGTGTTTCAAGGGGCGGCACTAAAGGAGCAGCGCGGCGTTGAATTCCGCTACGCAATGCATCGAGATTTTGGTGAAAAGTGGGGAACGGAGTGTCTTAACACTAGTTTCTGCCAACTGTGTTGTTTGTAGGATACAGAGTGAAGTGAAGTGAACTATGTCGGATGCAAGTGCCTTGCTATATCAGTCCCTGGAGTCAGACCTCCTGGACGCCCAAGGAAGCGCTGGCTGGATGTCGTGATGCAGCCAATGGTCTAACCACCGAGGACGCAAAAGACCGTGCAAAGTGGAGTAGGTTGAGTAGGAGGGCAGACCCTGGCAATAGCCGGGATTAATGCCAGGAGGAAAGAAAGAAAAGAGTGAAGCTGAAAAAAATATATCCTTATTCTCCTAACAAGACAAAGCGCGGCGTTGAATTCCACCGCTCAAGTCGCAATATATTGAGGTCTCAAAATTTAGAAGGAAATTGATTAACGGAATGTCTCAAAACTAGGTAAAAATAATAGTAAACTTGGTTTCCATCACAATACAGAATAAAATGGTTGCATATAATTATTATAGTATATACTACGTGGTATACTATTGGAGGCCATTAAGAACACTCTCATATATTGTATTGTTTTATTTTGCTCAATAGCCCCCGTAGTGGTCCACTTTTACGTAAAATAGGTCCTAGAGCATATTATAAGTACTGTAGTTATATGGGATTTACGTATGGAAATATAATAAAAAAGTAGCTTTACGTTTTTTCATACATGACATTACGATGTTGTCTCTTATTTTCTTTTTACTATCAGCTTCACGCTGTATCCCGCACACAGCAGGGTAGGCAAAGGGAACCTAATTTAAATATACAGTGTTGAGTGTTTTATCAACATGTTTTAATAGATCTTATTGTAACTATGCCAGTCGTGGCGCAGGAGCACTAAGTTTGACGGTAACTGCGACTGGTTGTGGTTTCTATCCCCACTCGAGGAAAAGAAGTTTAATTGTATATTTCCATTTCTTCGCTCTGGTATCGACACAAAACGCGGCGTTCAGTTTCGCCACTCAGCAAGCAAAAACTCCATAAAACTTTGCAGTTATACGTACATAGCTTAGGTGTTCGTTAATCGTTAATATAATATCATCGATCTGGTCTGGTGATGTAGTCCGAAGGTGATAGACAAAACCAATAGGTACCTAATAATTAAACCATCGAATCCTGACTCTTAACATCTCCTGAAGCTTAGTATCTGGCGATGGAACTGGAAGGTGGCTGATGCATTGATTCTGAGCTTGTTTTTATTTTTTTTGTAATAAATAATTTATATACATTATACAGTACATATATAAATGTATATATATAAAAGTAATTATATTCCTAGGGTCGGATTTATCAAAGTGTATGCATCAATGATATTCGATCCACGCTTTGTACCCTTTCAGGATCATCTATTGATTTCACATACAAAACGATGTAACAGCCTCCACATATGTTAAAGTAAAATGGCCCGTGATACAAGGGAGGAGGGTGCAGGTTCCAATTAGGTGAATTTTACAAAATTTCCACTAAATAGGTGTTGAAATTATTTGATTTTGCAACGTAGTGTGTGCATATTGTAAGCTGCGGCTTAGCTTTTGTTTTAATTTGTAAATGAAATGATAATTTGTTTGTATTCATTTTGTATGGTAATGTTTTTATAATACTTCAATATGTAAATCTATTGAAATATAAGAACAATGAATGCATTTTTAATGTATTTTCACGCATTATCCTGCTTTTAACAAAGGAAGCAGAGAGAAACTCGTGGTCACACACTATTCCTCATTTTCCGTGGACTCCAGATATTTCATCTTGATTGACGGAACTTAACGCCTAGCTTTGTCTTGTTACAGGAGGAAACGAAACGAAAACGAAATAATTAATTGCCTAGGTCCGGTTGTAATAATAATAAAACCTGAAAATGAAAACTCTTTGATATCTAATTGTGTTACGAAGTGTCTGAACACTAGGCTTCCTCTGCCTACCCTGCTAACTAGTGAAGCTAAAAAAATAATAACGACAAGCGAAGCGAGTGAGAGCGGGTGCTAAGGAGCGAAGCTATAATATAATATTTATTTTTTTTAAAATATCGACTAATAAACATGCAAATTTAATCTAACAATATTATTTCAAACTAAAAAACACAAATTCTATAAAAAATCAACATAAAATAAACAAAAATCTATTTAAAAATGTATTCAAAATACATATTAGGCGTCCATTACAGCTCGTATGGGGATAAGCAACTAATTAAAAACAAACACAGACGTTTATTTACTCGCCTTTACAGTAAGGAGGTACTCTTATTAACTCATGCGGTTAGCTGGAGTGGGTAGTTGAATATATTATACAGTATGTTTGTTTTTAGTGAATTTGTGATAGTAGTGGCTGGTCACTATCTTTTTATTTTTTGGTTCCGTATCTCAAAAGCGAAAAACGTATATTTTATAGGATACTTTATTGTCTCTCAAGACTATTTGTCTCGAGATGAAAAGAGAGAAAATTTACTGTTATTTATAATAAATAAGTTTTATATATTAAATATTTTTACACCTTCTCTAAATAAACATTATTATTTTCTAACTGTGGAATACCTTTTTACAATTTGCAAAAATATTTAATAACTAGCGGAAATTATTATAAATTTCCCTACAGAAATGTCGACAATTAGTTTTTTAGTTGCGCTTGAACGGTTTCCAAGAGGCGCGGGTTCGAATCCCGTTACGACTTATCCTACGAATAATATCTGAAAAATTGAGCGGAGTGTAGATAACCACGTCTTTTGGAACTGTGAAAGTCCAGTCTCCGAGAGGCGCGCGATGCATTAAAATTTTTAACCATTTTCTAAAAAAAAGTATTTTTTCTTTTGTAAATGTGAAATAACACAAAAATATTAAAACGTTTTTTTTTCAGCTTCAAGCTTTCAGCAACAATTAAAACATTTAATATTAGATAGTCATTCCTTCAATTCGAATTTGAACCCACTACCATCAAAAACTCAAAACAAAATTGCTCTACAATACCAAACAAACAATCCAACATATATTTACTATAGAGCATTAGAATTTTACAACATAATAAATTTAATAATAAGCATCGCAAAATTCACGCGCGAACGACGCGACGCCGTGAAACTATAAATAGACGCGTAACGGCACAACCACACTCTGTTACGATAGTGGCTGTAGTAACGTTTGAATTGGACGTAAAACTGTGAACTGTGACACTGTATATTGGGTAAAGCTGGTTATACACTGATGTTAGTAAGCTAAGCTAAGCTAATATTTCAATACACGAACTGTAGCAAGTAAATTGTGAGATAATTTTCTCCAATAGTGAGTCTGGAGTAAATAAAAATAATTCATCCACCATTGACAAACTACGGCGTTAAGTTCCTCCACTTAACACGTACGTCTGTACACTATGCGTAGTCTACTATATGCGGAATACAGCCTAAAAATAAAAAAAAACTGATATTTACTGATATTTCACTCAGATAAAAAGATCCCAGGACCGTTGTAATAGATAAAGATAGTCCTGAGCTAATTTAGTTTTAAAGTGTTTATAAAACTTCAAGCTACGAACTACTATATCCACGTTAATATTCCCACTTTCGAAGCAGCCAAGGCACTAAACTAAACTTGGGCAGTTAAATTTTAACTGTCAGTTAAGTCAGGGCTGTAATATAAATTAAACTAACGTTCTAGTTTAATGTTTTTAAGCCCTTTTTATTTGATAAATTAAAATCAAATCAGCTTCACGCACACAGCAAGGGGAACCTAGTGTTAAGATACTCCGTTCTGATACAACTCTTTGATAAGTAAATAATAAATTTGTATTCAACACATATAAAAATAATAAAGGAAAACGTAATCAAGGGCATCGTGGCACTGTATAAACGTGACAGTTCTGGGTTCTAATCCCACTTGCTGAAATTAATAATTTTCATTTTCTCACACTGGTAACAAGGAAAAGCGTGTCGTTAAGTTCCGCCACTTATAACGAAAATTAAGCGAAAGGTGAAAAATAGACTGTTAACCCTAGGTTCCCTCAAAAGCAGGGTGCTTGCGGGATACAGCGTGAAAAATAAAAAAACAAAAGCTAATTATATTAATCTCGATCCGAGGACTATTTGTCAGGCAAATAGTTAGTAACGATTATCGGGACACTTAAGAAGGATTTATTTTGACAATAAAAGTAAACACTGGTCTCTAGCAAGTGCCATTAGCGGAAGGGATTCCCTTTTTCGTAGGGCTTAAGTTATAAGAGTCTTTCTTTTAGGAAATCAAATAAGAAGCAAATTTATGCCCTTTTCTACGTAGAATGCCCAATTTACGAGACATTACGTTTTGAGTGGTCATCGGGAGTGAAAATAATTACAAAAGTATAGGCCAGTCGTGGCGCAGAAGCACAAGCGACTGTAAACCTGATATGTTGTTAGTTCGAATCCACGCCATTTCAACACGCAATCCTCCACAATCATTCAAAAATGCCAAAAAAAACATGAGAACAGAGTGCCTTAACACTACGTCCTCTCCGCATATTAAAACATTTATTTTCCCGAAAAAGAATTACAAAGAGATTATTTTTAATTTTCTTAAAATCGCTTAAATAGCTTTCTTTGTGAACGTGCTGAGTAAGTTGATGGTAGGGTCAGGGAAGATATGTTTCCTACTTACGCCTTCAAACGCTTTGATTGTCAGTGGAAAGTGGGACCGGAAGTTGAAAAGAAAAGGAAATTCGGAGTGAAAGATTATTGCGTATATACTCGTTTATATTTATGGTAATTTTAACCATCATATATGTAAATATTTTTTTACGTATGCAATTTTAATTCTAACAATCAATGAAAACAGAAAAAAAATCCTAAAACAATCTCGGAAATCATTAAAAAAGCAAAATTATACTTCAAATTAATTTTGTTCAAAATTTTTTAAAGTAATCTTATCAATGATCTTATTTAATAATACAAACATCATAAACACCAATTAGGTATGAAAAGAATTTATAATTGTCAAAATTTCGAGCGGTAGGCACTTTACTTTTAATGTGTGTTTTAAATAACAAAACCATATCGAGGAATATAAAGGTAAAGGCAAATATAATTGTGTCCTTATTTAATAACACAAATTTATAAGAAAAACATAAAAAGCTGTCCTGCTCAGGCCATCCGTGGCGCACGGGTGCAAATGTGCAACTGTAAACGCGACAGGTTGTGGGTTCGATTTCGGCTCGAGGAAATTAAATATTTAATTTGTTCATTTCTCGTTCTGGCGAGGGAAAGCGCAGTGCAGGGTTCCGCCACTCAACACGCATTGTCTCCCGACGGAAGGGTCTCAATGAAAACAGAGTGTCTTAGCACTAGGTTCCTAGGTTCCCTCTTCGTAGGATACAAAGTGAAGCTATAAAAAGCAGATGTTTCCCGCCTAGCAACCGCAACACAATTGTCGGTAACCACGACGACTGTGAGTTCAATCCACTCTCAAAGATATTTGAGTTCTGAGACTATACACCCCCCTTCCCCTTAAATCTTCCTCTCTGCCTATCTTCTCATATAAAATAGTTACTTATTTATTACAATTTTACAATTAAATTGTAAATAATAACGTTATAGTTGTAAAAGAATGACAATAAAATAACTTATACAATATAAAATTTTATTAGCGCCAAGTAAAATGCTGATAAGTGCTCTACGTTTTTGATAATCAACAAGCAATAAAATCATTAATTAAGTAATTAAAGCCGCGAGACGATGTTAATTAAACGTTTCTTAATATAAGACGCTGTAAGATCGTTAATTATGTTTATTCGGCTTTCTCTTATGTGACTTACACTAAAGACTTTGCTTCTAGCGTCGCTCTTTTTACACGCTTTTAATATACCGATTTGCTGGTCCAATCCATGGTCTATCCATTAAGCTGGTCTGATGATGCTGCCAGGATATTAGTAGAAGATCTTTACAAGTGTTACTAGTAAGAATTCCTATTAAAAAGCTGCTAATTTAAAGTTCCGACACTCCATTCTCCACTTTCTACCAATTTTAAGAGATTACATCTCTTGTTAACCAGGCGGAACTTTAGGCCGCGCTTTGTTAATATTAAAATAATAATTATTGAATAATATTAATTATTATTTTAATATAGCAAATCAAAGTCACAATCGTAATAAATACTATACCATTCTAATTAATTAAATCGAACTTACTACCTAAGCTAAGCCACAATACATTGCTGTACCTAAATTGATTAAATTCTCACCACCCATAGCCATATATATTGTTAATTTCTCTACCACAACCAGTTTTCACTTAGGCAAATTGTTTTACTAATATATAAATTCTAAAGGCACTGGTTTCGAAGATTTGGAAGTTAGTATTAAATTTGATCGGTCTGTTAATTTTGTTTCAGCCCCAATAACTCATGCTCCTTTGTGGTGTTCCAGAATGTAATACGTTAGTGAATCAAGAGTGAACTAAACTTAGATAATCTAATAATTTGCTATTAGGGGATGAAAATCGTCTTTGACTACAATATATCTAATCTCATTTAATTTCAGTTTGATTTATTGATACTAATAATCCATTTGCTGAAGCTGAAGAGACATGATGTTATCTTCACACATCAGGGTAGGCGGAAGCAGAGGAAACTTAATGTTAAGAGATTCCGTTCTTTCAGTAATTTCTTCTTTCGTTCGTTCAGTAATTTCTTCTTTATACACAAAATAACGATAATTCAGTGATAACAATTCAATTCAATTCATAAAAGTTCATAATATTTCAACAATGTTATCTTATGACTCTATTACGTAAAATATAATTCTTATCTAATATTATATAATATAGACTTTAAGCTCTATAAACATACAAATACATACTCGTACATACACATTCACATTTGTAAAATTACATTAAAATTGGTTTATGAGACATTCAAATACCACCAAAGCCAAATTCTACGCGAGTTGAAGCTATAAACATTTCAGAAGGATCGTTAGAAAACAATATAACATAATTACACCGCGTGAACCCATCAAAACTTGTATATGGGCCATCAAAAATTGCACCTTTAAGGGTGCTGGAATACTGAAATACCTCGGTGGCGCAGTGCTTAGTTTACTTAGGAAATTTGGGGTTCGCCGGTTTGAATCTTGCGTCGAGGTTACAGATTGCACAGGCGATATTTATGAGCGAAAAGCTCTGTTGATATGTCTTATTAGCTACTAATAAATTTACTGCGAATAGGGGATATGTATTAAAATCTTTTAAAATGTGAGATGCAATGCCAAAACACGAGCAGAAGGAATTAAAGAATAATCTTTCTTTTTTTATTCTGATCTTATTACTTTTTTTATTTTTTGTTTTTTTTAGCTTAACGCTATATCTTTCACATAGCAGAGAAGGCAGAGGGAATCTGGGAGTTTGATTGTAACACACTCCGTTCCAATGAAGACTACTTTTCGTTGAATTCTGTACGCATTGTCTGTTGAGTGGCGGAATTCAACGCCGCGCTTTGTCTTGTTATCAGGACGAAATAAAAATAAATTATTCCCTTGAACAAGAATCGAACCCTTAACCGTCGCGTTCACAATCAGACCCAACAGTTCCGCTGCTGATGTCCTCATGTTTTCCTTCAAGTATACATATATTATTTTAGAGGATAGTTTTGTTAGCCATTATACAAATGATTAGCGATGTATGCAGCGGCTGAGGGGACCCATTTTATTACGGCGCACTTTTATAGTCACGTCAATGGCCTGTGGAAATGCTAGTTGTAAGTTTTAGCACTGTGGCCATTGCATGTGTTGGAAAATATACGCGAGCTTAAAAAACATCTCTTCTTTCTCTCTTCTTCGTCGTCTTCTTCATTACTGAAGCTTGGTATGTCCTGGTGGAAGAGCTAATGAGATACTTCCACGCCTCTACGATAATGACTAATTAATAATGACATCAAAAAATGTATTAAAGTTATAAATATTTCTTTGTAAATATTTTTATTTCTTCAAGTGGGGATTGAACCCATAACTTGTCGCGTTTAAAGTCACATGCTTGCGTCTTTAAGCTACGACGGGCCTTTATTTTTAATCTTCCAAACCACAAAAAAGCAGGTTTACTGGGCGACGTTCTACGAAAGTGTGTCCACCCCAATCCAAGTATTTTACGACTCGCCTCTACCGTTCCACAGTGAATTCTCACCCATTTCCATTTATGGCGTTCGATGAAAAAAACGCTAAACGTATCTAAAAGGGAAATATAGCTATAGACATTTGTTATACGCTTTTGATTTTTATTATTATTACAGTGTTTTATTAAGGCATTGAGAAAGGCGTAAATAGTTTTTTTTTAGTAGAGAAGTCTATGTTTCTTTTATGTTGGTTCGTCTTTGTGTGTGCAGTCGTTACGATTTATCGCTGAACTAAAGTAATATAAAGGTTTTTTGTATTTTTATTAATTTGATCAAACAGTATTATTATAGATAGTAGTAATGTTAATCGAAGAAACTCCGGTTATTTAATTAACCGATGAAATCACCGTAAAAAAACCCCATACCTAAACAATCCTCAATCAACAGTCTATTATACTTTGACTAAATAAATATATTTATATCTATTAATTCACATAATATATCTTATGTACCCATAACATTTTAAAAATAATTAATTAATTTAGTTTGCTAATGTGATCATTGCTTAAATATAGTGTTAACACACTCCGCTCTCCAGTTTCCGCCGAGTTCTGTTCGAAACCCAACACCACAATATAACTCCAACACTACAAACGAATAACTATTGGCCAGTCTTGGAGCAGAGGCACAAAGCGTGTTTCTTAAATTCGGCAAGTTGTAAGTTCGATTCCCACTCTAGGGAATGATATATTAACTATTATAATTTGTTCGCTCTGGCAACGAGGTAATGCGTGACGTTAAGTTCCACCACTCAGCTCGTACTTTAGAATTCGGCCTTAAGCGGAGAACGCAAAAGTTATATACAATTTTACTAAAAACAAAAAAATATTAAAACATGAAAATTGCTTTTCGGCTTACACTGATAGAACTCTCACCGATATTCTAGCACAAACACCACAAACTATTGATTCAGCGGTGTCAATGAATATCCAACCAATAAGATGCTTCTGTGCCATAATCCCAAGTTTATTATATCGAATTTGTGTAACAGCCCCCGGGCATGACAGACTCAAATATAGCTTATGGGTGTGTTCCACTTGCGTTCATTTTTGAACTAAAACAATAAATATTTATATGTATTTATATTTGTATGTAAAACTTTTTAATTACTGAGTGGTTGACTAACAATTCGATGTACGCTGTATGAAACTCTGAAATTTGGCATGTATATATAGTTCTTGGATAATGTAGAAGAGCATTAAGAGTGGAAGTAATCGATAGTTATCGCAAGCGAAGTTTTGGGCGGCTACTAGTCAAATAAAAAACCATAAGTTTTATAATTTTGAATCTAAAACTATTTAATGTGGCCAGTCTTAATGGGAACATTGACTTAACACTAGGTCCTCAGGGTCCCTCTGCGTACCCTGCTTTATATGGGATACACGGTGAAGTTAAAAAACACCAGAATATCAAGAGTAATCAGAAACGTTCCAACAAATTATAAACTGATATATCTACTTAATTGTATATTTAGCACGCTTCACGTTGTATCCCGCATTAAGCAAGATATGTAGATGGAACCTAGTGCTTAGACACTCCGTTTTCCACTTTGTTGTGTGTTGTTATGTTAGTTAAATAGATTCTCAAATCTTTTCCAAAGCAACAAGCGTAACACACCCGACTCATCACGGCTCAAGCTATCGAATAGGCAACTAATTTCACAGTCGCGTTGCCCTTTAAAGGCTTTGAATTTGATATTGATGTGTCATGTGGGGTTCCACCAGCTACCTGTGTCTTTAATCATCACTTTTCCATGTGACAGGATGCCGGGGAAATCCCTAAAATAATGCTGCGTTATGAAAGATAAAAGGAGAGTTTAATATGTATACGTATATGTAGGTAGTTGTAGTGCTTTTTTAATTATTATCATTTGTAGGTAGTTTTTTTTTGTTTTAGTTAACCTAGGGGAGTCAACTTAAGATTTGTGTAGTTTTTTTTTAATTTAGGCAGGAATACAAAAAAATATAACAGTTGCCTTATATATACGTACTAGCGGCCCGCTCGCGGTTTCATCCGCGTGAACTATGTTATTATTAATTTCTGTCTCCATGACTACGTCCTAGTGACGTCTATGCAAGATTTGAGGCTCCTAGCATTTGTAGTAACGAAGTTTCATACAAAGTTTCGACCCCAAAAACAACCCCTTAGAAGTCGAATATTGCAAATTCCCGTCTTAGCGAGCACTTACATCCTATAAGTAACCCGTATGTAAAATTTGAGATTCCTAGCACATGTAGTTTCTGAGATTTCGTGATGAGTGAGTGACCTTTCGATTTTATATATATAGATAAGATATAAGCAGACAAAATAATAATAACAGATAAAGAATTGTATAAAAGTATATGTTTTTTTATGAATTAAAATCCAAAATCATCATGTACAATCTAGCATTTTATTCCGTTTTCGTCGTCATGCAGCGTCCGACTGTGGAAGTTTCAGCACGAAGGTTATAGGTTCGATTCATACACGTGAAGCAATTTTATTTCCACACAAGTATTTTTATTCACTCGTTCTGATAATAAGACAAAGCTTGGCGTTAAGTTCCACCACTCAAGAAACAATGTTTCGAAAATTGGGCGGAACCACTTTACTCCAAGTTTTCGAACAGAGTGTCTTAACATTAGATAATCTGCTTATCCTGCTATCCTGCTGCTAAATGCAGGACAACGTTTATTTAAAGAAAAAACCATAAAATGTAAGTAAATTAAAATTACAACACATTGAAAGCAATACAAAGCAAAATCTCATTATAAATATACATACTCGTATAGTTAAATTAACAAAATGTGAAACAAAGGGTGACTAAATAACTCGAGGATTAACCCATCAGCGAGCATCACCTCGTTAGGCCTAAAGACGCTGAAAGGCGACACGCTGAGAAAATACATAATTCACGATCAAAATAGTTGCCCAATTTTGAATGTTTCAGCTTATTTTGTTTTAATGATGAATATGTGTGTTCAGGTAAAAGAGGTATAACAGCAGTTTTCGTTTTTTTTTTAACTATTTTATTTTCTTAATGTTGATAAGACAAAGACATTCTATAGTTCAAAAAATATGCGAAAAATCTTAAAGTGTAGGATTTTTCACAACAAAAAAATATAAAAATATATCTATAACCCTATTCTATACCTATAGAGCAACAGTATTTAAACTTATAGTTACTATTAAAATATCACATCCAAATGCAGCCGTGGATATTTACAGTGTCCAAGGCAATAATAAAAATATTAAATAATTATTTCCTCGAGCAGGAATCGAAGCCACAACCTGTCGCGTTTATAGACGTACTTTGCACTACAACTGGCTCCGAATGATAAATATATCTTAATTTGCACAAAATGTTGACTTACACCTGCATTTCCTAACGACGCATAAATCAGGTCACATTGTGATATATTAACTGCTCATAATGGTGATAATGTTTCATCGCCTTCTAATTTATTTATTTATTACTGGATAAAATTATTGGAGATATCACCTGTTTTTTTGGTAAGTGCCTGAAATTATATTGTGATGTTTGCAGGTTCAAATCAAATCTAAAAGAAAATGATTGGAAGAAATATTGAAACTTCAATTTTCTCTCTATGGTAAGAACAAGAAGCACGGCGTTGAGTTACGCCACTTAACGCCTAATGCTTTCAGAATTTGGCGGTAAGTGGGGAGCGAAGTGTTTTAACACTAGCTTCCTACTACCTACATGGGGCATGGGTAATCTAAAGAAATAAAACAATTATTTAATTAAAAACTACACTTCAACTACAATAATATAAAGCAAATGTCCATACATTACTATGAAAAACGACTAACCCCACTATAATTAAAACATTCTGCGGGAAAGTTCTTGCCCTATTCGAATAGATCGTTAATTCTGAACTGGAAATTAATATTAGAAACCAACTAATTACACATTTTATTGGCTTAATTATCTTCATTACATGCAATGGACAAATGATTTCGATCTAATTTCTTGACTATAATAGTTGTTTTACGGATCCGCTTATAAAATTAAATAATGTCATTTATCTAATTATTATCAGTTTATTTCTTTGCTGTGTATAAGTGGTATACCACAGGGTAGGCAGAGGGAACCTGGGAACGTAGTGTTAAGATACTCCGTTCCCCACTTTACGCCAATGCCTCCAGTAATTAGCGGAAAGTGGGGAACGGAGTGTGCGGGATACAGCGTGAAGCTGATTATTATTAACTAAAAAACAATCAACCATACAAAATAAAACACTATCATAAACAAACAGACAAACATAAATTATATCCCCATACAAAAAAAAAATCTGAAACAACCATTAAAACATTTTATTAGTTGAGCAAGAACAGAATCTCGACCTGATTCTTGTAGAGTATTTAATGAAGGTGCAAAAATGAAGCAACCAATCAAGGGCCCGTTATGTTGCTACTAGAGGATGGCGCCGTGTCTGTCTGTGTTCCAGACACTGTGTTATTTCAGTAGTTACTGTAAATACGACGGTTCTCGGTTCGATTCCCATTGGGAGAAATGATTATGTTTGTGTTTTTGTTTTCCGGCTCTGGTAGACTAAATTCGGCGTTGAGTTCCGCAAGATTTCTGCGGAAAGTGGGGAACAGTCTCCTAACTCTAGGTCCCCGCTGCTTATCCTGTTATGTCTGCACAGCATGCAGCTGCTTTTCAAATTAAATCACAATCACTTCATCGGTCGTAAAGATGATGGTTTGATTCACAATTCAGCATTCAGCATATTTGTTTTTGCAATAAATGGAGTGATTTATCACTAACTTCTATTCACTAAGTGTTATAGCTCACGGGCGGCCGAGTAATGAAGTTGAAAATTAAAATTAACCAATCAAAGACCCGTTATGTATCTAGATGGCGCCGCAGATCATTGCAATGTCTGTCTGTACTCGAGAATCTTGATGTGGTACAATTAACATGTATGCTGTACATTACTTCCCGTATCCCGCACTTAGCAGGATAGACAAACCTAGAGTTGAGTCACTCAGTTCCATTCCATTCTTCACTTTCCGCCGAATTTCGGAAGCATTGCGTGTTGAACGACAGAACTGAACGCCACTATTTGCATTGTTTTCATTGTTATTTCTTTTCTATATTTTAGTAAATAAATTTTAAATTCTGTCATCGTTATACTACTTCCAACTAATATTTTTAAGCTATCATATACAAAATATTATTAATTAAAGATAGAGCAATGTATTTAAATCGGCACTTCACAAACAGGGCTAAACTATGCTAACTCCAGTTGCCGTTAAGTCATCGCAGTATATGGTACTTGCAGGTCACCTACATATTGTACAATTCCCTTTTTATTATACTTGCGTTTTTTGAAGGAGAAAAAGACACTAATTATTACAATATTATTATCAACTGGTGACCTAGCTGTAAACCCGTCGTAACTCATTAGTGCGAGCATGTGACTGTAACGCGGAGGTTATAGGTTCTATCCCTACTTAGAGAAATTTATTATTTCTTTACATTTTATTTTTTTCGCTCTGGTACCAATACCATATTTTCTGCTTTTCATCACGCAATGCCTCTAACAATTCGGCGGAAAGTGGGATATAACGTGAAACTGACATAATTTTTTTTCCCCAATCTACTCAACAGGTTGCAACTAAATCATTAGTGAACTTTTCTTCCTAGAATGACTGGTATCGAATTCACAACCACTGGGCTAGTAGTCAAGACCACAGACCATAATGATTATTAGTTAAGTGCTTAAAAACGTTAAATCTTTACCAAAAGAAATAATAGCTAAGAATTATTTTTTTACCTATTTCATATATACTGAAAAGGTATCAAAGAAACTTAACAAAGATAGATCTGTTATGTATTTTTTTATATTAATAACTTTTTTCTTTAAAAATGTTATCAGA
>HE671293.1:59575-83331 GCA_000313835.2 Heliconius melpomene melpomene | reverse complement strand
CAGGTAATTTACAGAGTCAGGATTACCCTAACACTGAGCATGAGGGATGGGCACATAAGATTGAATTGTGACTGTGAATCGCTTAACGTCCACGTAAATCGTGCGAGCTGGTGCTTCTCGCCCATACATTTAGGGCTTATTCGTGCGCAATCGGCTTTAACGCCGTACGGCGCGTCACATGTCCTCGACCAGGAACTTAATTGCTAGGAAGTTCTTTTTAAAGTTGGGCTAAATTTGACTAGACTAACTTCTAAAACTTGACTATTTTAGAATTGTTTTTAAAATTATGGTTATAATTAATAAATAATTGTAAAGTAATATTAATTAGCTTTTCTATTTATACAAAGGAATGTACCTACATCCTAAAGCTATTTTCAGAATCTTCTCGTTTGTTCATTTTTGGCATCGGAAATTGAATTGTATCGATTGGGATCACGCTCAAGTTCTCTGATCAACTGAATAATCCAGTTCGTTATTTTTTTATAAAGCTTTAAACCTATTATTTTTTTTTGTTTATATAATCAACTATTAAAAAGATTTCAATTAAATTTAAAATATGACAAACGAGCCGGCTTCATTGTTTATGTTAAGTGAATTCCAGATAGGAACAAATAAATTATTTAATTTACTATGATATTTAATCAACTGTTTTTGTTGAATAGAGAACAAGTGTTCTCTATGTTTTTTTTAATAATTCATATTCATATATATTTCTAATACAGCGTTTGTTTGTTTTAATATTTGAACCAGTCCACTCGTCATCATATTTCCATCAGTTCATAATATTCATCAAATATTAATTTAATTTCATTTAATTTAATTACTGCTTCATATCAGTCATGTTTTCACTGGCAGCTCATTTTGCGCCTGTCATCGAAACAAATTAGACGAATTCAAACAAATTAGTAATATTATAATCATAATTAATTAAAACTAGGCAATATTTTAACTTGTAAGTTTTACCTGCATATACTGCAGTAGAGTTGTGTTCTGGATCATATGGACACACAGCTTGCCCGGACTTCTCCTTCTCCATGTGGTAGGAGTCGCGCTGCACGCTGTACTCCCTACAGAAGGGTCTGAAGCTGTTCGTGCCGCAGACCAGCAAGCGTCCCGTGCCGAGAGACACCAGCACCCGGATGTAGTTTTGGCAGCTTTCCTGGAAACAAATGAAAGATTGTTAATTAAAATAACATATAAAATTATTAACTCTAGAAGGGAACAAAGATAGTTTGATACCTCCACGCTGTCTTCAATGTCTCCAGAATTCGGTAGAAAGTGGGGAACGGAGTGTCTTAACACTTGGTTCCCTCTGCCTACCCTGCCGTGTGAGGGATACAGCGTGAAGCTGTTTTTTTTATCTCGAGATAAATGATCTTGACAGACATACAAAAAATTATGCCTATAATTCCCTTTATATTTCGAGGTATGGAATTCTAAATAACATAGATCGAACTAGCACATGGAAAAAGAAACCCAATTTACAATTTCTATTGCAGCGTGCAATTTGTATTTCCATCAAATAGTGAATGTTTCCTGACAACAAAATCGACATTGTAACATTTATGCTCGGCTCTAAGCGTCCCTTAACAACGGCAACCCAATTCACCATACTTTTTATTTAACCGACAACCGTAACGATTGTTCTTGATGGGTGCATGGCTCCGGCCATATCCAATTTGGACATCATAACAACTGTTTCATATAGATATATAAATATAAAAGAAACAATACTATATACAATTTCTGCTGCTATTAAGCTCGAAATTATTGCAGAGTTTTACAAATATAATAAATTCTGATTGTGAGAGCTACATGCAATTTTGTAAATTAATTGATGTAAGTTCCAACCGAAATACAACGTATATATGTCTTTGTTTTTGTGCTGATGTATTTATTTTAGTATATTTGCTATTAATTAGAAGAAAGGGGAGGTTTTTAATAAAACTAGCTTTACTTTCGGCTTCGCCCACATTATTATATAGAAGTAATTAATAATTGTACCCGAGATAACTGTGACAATAGCTAAGTGGTTTACATCGAACCAGTTATTTACAGAGATTAGTGCCTTCAACTAAATAAGCTTTTTAACTTTATAATATTAAGTATAGATACACTTGAGTTAATTTCACGTTATAAATAATGTTTTATACATCATTATTTAATAACGCGAAGAACACCTTTGAAGAAGTACCAGATACCATATTCATAAAAGATGGCTTATTACTCACATGACATTTCTTCTGAGACCACACCTACTATAGTTTTTTCGCTTATATTCGCTTACATCGCTTATATCGCAATATAACGAGGAAACCCAAAAAGCAATTAAATAACGATCTCTACAGCAATTATTGTCCAACAAAAATATTATTTTCTATAAATCCATAGTATTATTAACATATAAAGCAAAGCTCATTTATTTCCGCGACGATACCCAGAGATAACCCTCAGAGAGGGCAATACAATACACGCGTTACATACGAAACAGGAAAACCGCTTTGTTTTTCTTAGAGCTCGTGTCACTAGCAATTTGGCTTGGTTTCACGAGAAGTCACGGTGTCTTCTACGCTATTACCCTCGCTCGATACACACAAATGACTATATTTCTGCTGTTTTCTACGAGTTCAACGGCACGAATTGTGGCAAATCGGGAGTGTTTTGTCGAAATAACGCAAATTTGCTTAAAATTGTTTTTTTTTTAAATGCAATCAATATTAAAATATGATTAAATATGCTTAATAACGATTAAAAATCGATGCCGCATTGGTGTCACCTATTTAATGAAATATCACATTTTCTTTTTTTTTGCTTGATGTTATATTTCGCACTTCGATGAGCAGAGGAAACCTAGGAACCTAGTGTTAAGACATTCTCATTTATCACACATACTACGCAAGAGGGGCTCCTCTCCCCACTTTTTGCCGAATTCTGGAGATATTGTACATTAAGTTATTATTACTCTTCTTCATTTATTTATCACAAATACAAAATATCGAAAACTAATAAACAATCACGGAATCAATACATGGAATCAAAACACGGGAAGTGAGAAACGAAGTGTCTTAATATTAGGTTGCTGCTGCCAACCCTGCTATATATGGAATGCAGCATGAAACTGGTTATATAAAACCACAACCACGACAAACCATACCAATATAAATCCAACAAAAATCAAATATCCGATCAGACCGACATGAGGTTCACCCCGTACTTGCAGTGCACCTCATCACATGCAATGAACCTGAATATGATTACATTCGCATTACCATACACCTCTAGATGTCCGTCTGTAATTCTGTTCGGCACAGTCGTAGGGTTATTAGATCCAGGGGTAGAGGTGGAGACGTGGAGCATCGATGGTTGATAGGATAGGGACTAATATTGGAAATGGAAATATGCTTTAATATAGTAGGTTGAATAATTGAGTAATAGGTTTAGGTTCTCAAGTAGTTTTTTTATAGAATAAATATTTATGTAGGGAAGGTTAACAAAAAAATGTTACCTTTACTTAAAGAATTTTATACTTAAAAGTAAAAAATGCCTGATTTATGTTCTTCTCCTACACCTTCATGCGCTGTATGTATCCCGCTTATAGCAAGTTAAGCAGAGGGAACCTTGGAACCTATTATTACGACACTTCCGTTCCCCACTATCTGCCGATGCGGTGCGTATTAAGTGGCGAAACTCAACGCCATATATTAAATTGTTTCACAAATATCACTTTATCTGCATATTAAATTATACAGGTTTTCGTATGCAGATTATCATGTCAGTTCTGACACCTGTGAGGCAATAATCCCTACAATGAAGACGAGCACAGTATATTAAGTTGATATAATAGAGATTAGGCAGCCAGCGACGGACGGAAGGAACCACGTTATATATGTTAGTTTAAGAAGGAAAATTAACAATAATAGTATCAGTGTGCCATGAGACTGAACGCAGTGGTAGCATATTCAAATTTCAATAAGGTAATATTTTTAATTGTAGTAGGTATAAGTAATTTAGCTGTCTATCTATTTTTAAAAGCGCAACCCTGGCAACCTCTATCTCATATTATGTAATGTTACGGGGAAAGTGTTTTTTTAATTCACGCTTTGTAGATAGAACCTAAACGAATAACCACTTTTTTTTACATTCGACCCAAATTCGAAACTTTGCGTATTGGGTGGCGGAACTAAACGCTGCATTACGTTTCGTACTAAATTGAATGGAAAACAATCGCTACAAGAAAAATAGTAAAAAAAGACAACATGGACATCATTTGTTTTCTTTAATTCTTCAGAATAACATTTTCATATATCTAGATTTTCTGTTTCCACATTGATTTTTAATTTTCCCCCGCACCCATATATTTAAGGACTGTTAACCACTTAACGATTCAGTAACAGCGGGACCCACTATCGTAGTCCGATTTATAGCCATTCGATATAGCATTTGCATGCATATGAGACGTTTGGCAAGCTACGCTACCATTTTAAGTGTTTATAGCTACGACAAAAGTGTCCAATAGACCGCGATAAATTATATTTATGTAAGTTGTAAATTGAAATCAATTTTGCAGAGGAAAATGTATAGTGTATATTCCTTCCATTATATACAATTGCAGTTACATAAACCTATACTAATGTTTGTAATATAGTAAAAGACGTCGTTATACAAAATGTCATATTTATGCAGGTAAGATATTATGCCTGATTGAAATCGATGGTTGTATATAACATAGGTAAACTACGTAAATGGGTTAGGTTAGCTTTCGAGGCCAGAGTGGTGAATTGCAAAATGTCTGATTGTAAACACTGAGAAAATCACTTATATTATTTTTCAGTTTTCCAAGACAAGTTGCGGTGCTAAGTTCTATCATATATAACGTAATTCTGTTACGGGTTGTATATTTGGTTGTGGCGGAAAAGGAAAGTGTTAGATTCTCATTGCCTACTCTGTTAAGCTTTAAATATTATATGAGGTATCGAAATATTTCAAAAATAAATAAAATAAAAATACTTCATATCTGACACAATATTTCCAATTTTTTTGTTCAGCTTAACGCTGTATTCCGCATATAGCACGGTAGGGAGAGTAAAACTAGTGTTAAAACACTCAGTTACCCACTTTCCATCGGATATTTCTAAATTATACAATCTAATTTCTTATTAAGTAATAAAAAATGCTTAAAAGCTCTTCAAACCAGTAAGTAATGTTTGTATTATGATTTAAATTTCCACACATCGCTTACATTTACCATTTCATTTAAAAGTGCAAAACATATTTCTTAAGTGTACTTTTTATGTACTACTAAAAATATTATACGAAAAGCTAATTCATATTCCATACGCTCGAGTTGATTTATTTCTTGTTGCTATAAAACGTTGTTTGCATATTCGTATTTCATATCATAATATTTGATATTGCCATATCTCGATTTGTACATTTATTTTACGAATCTTGTAATTAACTTTACTTTTATTCTATTGAAATTGTAATATTTTTGTTTTTTATAATATCTTCTATAGAGTCAAACGCGACTTCGCTCGTTTAAACTTATTTTTATATATCTAAAGTATAATGTATATTTTTTAATAATAGTTGTCCGTCTGTTCGTCTGCCAAGGTCATTTATCTCGAGATCACATGGAGGTATCTAGGTCTACGGTCTTTTGGGGCTAAGAAATAATCAAAAGAAATAATGTTGTTAAGATATTTTGTTCCCATTCTAGAGAATATGCTTGAAAAGGTATGTCTAACCTGTTTCTCTAACTAGATGCTGATATGAAGATATTTAATAAAATTATTTTTACGAATGAGAATTGAACCCACAACTACTACAGCTACGGCAAATTAGTAATGCACCAAGTAAATTTCTCCGCTACTGTATACAGTAGAGATATCAAAAAATCATATTTTAAATTGAAATTTACAGTAGGATATTTAACAACGAATGCTTGCCGACTCAAGCGAAATCAGATTGGAAAGAACTAAATTAAATTTAATAGACTATCTTAAGTTAGGTAAATGTATCCATTAATACAAAAAAATATTTTATATTAACTTCTATTATTTATATATTTTAGCTTCGCGCTTTATCCCGTAAAGCATGGTGGGTAGAGATAGTATTTTTTCCACTTTGGGCCTTAATTCTAGATATTGCTTAATTTAGCGTAGTTTAACGGTAATGAAACGATTCTTGCTATCTCCAGAGGAAATCGAATCCCCAACCATCGCACAGGAAACACAACAGATTCAAAAACTTTAATATTTCATATAAAATTTAAAACTTTTAATGGTGAATTTAGTTATGGTAAAACATTAAATATTTATTCAGGTCTAAATTTATAGACTATAGCATTTTCTGAAGGCCTTCTAGCTAATCTAATCGTGTTGTTCGTGTATCCGCACTCAAGTGTCAGCTGTTACGCAAGCTGTGGACCGCCATTAGGCGCATTCGCAATTGCCATTACACTATTAACGCTGACATATACGAATTTATGGGGTTTTCATACGCAATGGAGGTAATAAAGATGAGGTTGAATTTTAATGATTTCTTAAATTGTTTGGAAAATAATTTCTTTGGTAAAAGTTTTATAATTTCGCTATTTTTCTTTACAGGATATGCGAAGTCAGTCTGGTCTAGTTAGTTAGTTTGGTTACGCCCAAGAAATGGTTGATGAAAGAATGGAAAAAAGTAAAATATGAAAGAAAAATGAGCGGTAAAAGAACCCCCTAAGGGTTGACCTACGAATTCACAGGATCCACAGGATACTGCATGCAGAGGTTGACGACAGTGGATGAGGCGGCGAAAAAGATATAAAGAGACTGTAATTTTTGGCGCTCGGTCCTCTCAGCGTGAAGCTAAGTTAGTTCTATATACCTATTTATGGTCGTTAACTACTATAGAGTCAAGGTATTCTATTTATATAATTCATTGAAATTTGAAAACTGAAAGAATCTAAAAAGACAAATGTATAATTACAACACGTATTTACATATATATTTAGTTATTATTTTCAAAAATCTCTTTAGGACACATAAAACAAATTTACATTTTTAATTTAACAACAATAAACTTGAGTATGCAAAAGCCGCTTCAACAATTTCGTTTATGCTAATAATGTAAATGGAAACTTAGGCTCGCTGGGACCTGAGGGCCTGCCTTTAGTCGGGGCACGTCTCTTGCACTGCAATTGAGGCATGAATTTCCGTGCAAGCCACCAAAAGCCTGATCTACTTGCAGATCAACGTGAGACGTCGGTAAGGAACCTGCACGACCGACGGATTGCGTTCCATTTGACGTTGGACATTGTTTCGTAAAGGAATTTCGTTTCACAGTAAATGGACGCTATCGACCGCATCTATTTTCGAAGTAGGAGCATCTAAATAAATCTCTTCTTAATCAGTTGGATCTCTTGTTTGATATCTATATAAATGTCTATTGTAGGCACAACACGGAATGCCTACAGATTTTGGCAGATAATGGGGTACGGAATGTCTTAACACTACGTTCCCTCTGCCTACCCTGCTGTGTGCGGGATACAGCGTGAAGCGGATTTTTTTGTCTATTGTAAAACTTCGATGCCGTATTCAGCTTAGTTAAATAAAATGCTTTGGAATTTCAATGTTCAACGGGTGAATTTCCGCTCGATTGGCATTTTAATTTGCCGGTATTCGGTAGATGTTCGCAGAACACGGTCTTGTTTCATATGCTAGTGCTAGCCCCGAATTCAATTACGCTCCAAGGTAATGCTGGCGTTGTTTAAGGTGAACATTTTCTTTTATTCTGTGTATATATAAGAATATATTTATATTTGATTTTACTTAACTATAAAATTTTTACTTGTTCGTTTATATTGATATATGTTTGATTTTGATTTTACTTTGTGTACCTCTAGGTGAGATATACAAAGAAAACCTTATAATAAGTCCTAGTTTATATGATTAGCCCTTTTTTCTCCATTTTTTTGGATGATTTAGAGCATTTGCATACTAGATAGCAGATGATGTAACCGCGCTTGGTAGGTATAGGTAACTTCCCTTGGGTGAGAATTGTAATTTTAAAAGAATAATTACAAATAATACATACCTCATCTTTCCCTTTGACGACGCACATTTGGACGTCATTTTCTGATGAGTACCAAACTAATCTTCTCTGCTCCGTGAGGTCAGTCAAACTGAGGTTGTAGACGACATTTCTGAAACAAGTTTCATTGTTATTATATTATTTATTATAATAAATCATCAAACTAATTAAAATTGTAAATAATGAAACCTGTCATATAACTTTCATTATTTTTGCCACATTCTTTCATACGAGAAAAGTATTCAATTTAAAATTTTTAAATGATTTCATTATTAAGATTAGAGGCCGTGTGACTGTGTGAAATACGGAACGGAAGTGTTTGAGTGGGAGGGGAGTATCTTAACGCTAGGTTCCCAGTTCCCAGTTCTGAAAAAGCTAAAAACTATAAAATAAAAAATATATATTAGATTATATATGCACAGATTTCTGTATTTCTCAATTCGAGTCACATTCACGACTGAACATTCCGAACCTTATAAAACTGTATGAGGATTATACAGTAAGTTTGTGGCAAGTTGTTACAATTCATTAAATTTTGAGAGCATGTCTGCGTTGTAATGTAATTGCGAAAGTCTCACCCCTTAATTAAGATATTTGGGACGAAATTTCATAAAGAAATTACTTTGAACTTTAGCAATTATAACGCGCTAGATAGCCGGTGTGACTTACCTGGATAATGTTTTTGAGATTTAACAGACAAACTTGGTGTGTTTGGAATTGGAATTGATACTGTCCTGAACTTAGTTCCTATTGGGTAATCGTTTTATCATTTCATTATTTTACAATATACAGTTGGTGTTTAAATTAAGATTCATAATTATTTTACACGCTTTTATAAGTTTCGATTGTATCTATACTAATATAATAAAGCGGAAGAGTTTGTTTGTTTGTTTGTTTGTTTGTTTGTTTGTTTGTTTGTTTGAACGCTAAGATCTCTGAATCTACTGGTCTGATTTACTATGTTTTTGTTTTGTATGAAAGCTGCATTCTTCAGAAGTGCTATAGGCTATATAATATTACATTACACATATGTACTAATAAATTAAAATACTTTCTAATTTGACATGCAATTTATTCTGCCATGTTAATAACATCCGTCGTTGCTAAGCAACGGTTTGCAAAGTTTCTTTGTTGTTTTAAGAAAACGTCACGTTTGATATTCATCCTTATAAAAATAAATATATTATATAATATTTAATAAATATTCTTATAGTTCTAGCAGGCGTAGCCGCGTCCGGGTCCACTAGTCTGT
Organism: Heliconius melpomene melpomene; assembly: GCA_000313835.2. Taxonomy (NCBI): domain Eukaryota; kingdom Metazoa; phylum Arthropoda; class Insecta; order Lepidoptera; family Nymphalidae; genus Heliconius; species Heliconius melpomene. Next base: position 74,003 of record HE671293.1, on the reverse strand, counting down.
CTATATAAGTATAGTATATATTTGTAGCTAAAACTTTGAACGGGGTTTAGACCGACATAGAAGCCTCGGAATAAATTGAAATTTTCCATAGTTATCAACGACAAGGACAAGGACAAAAAAAACCGTTCAAGTGCAAATCGGACTCGCCTATCTATGGTAAGAATAATAGTTAAAATTAAAAAAACACACTGAAATGTATAAAAAAGAGAAATTTTGAAAAAACTTTAGCTATTATAACGCACTAGATAATGTTTTTGAGATTTAACAGACAAACTTGGTGTGTTTGGAACTTAGTTTCTATTCGGAGTTGCAATCGTTTCATTACTTTACATTATAGCGTTGATATCTATGTAAATTAACATTTATAATTATTTTATCAAAAGATTCAAAGTAAGAGATTGGAATCTTACATACATTAGTTTTCCAACGGATCCGCTTATTTCAAGATTATATTATGTGCTAAGGTAGCCGCCGCGGTACGAACTTTGACTTAATCAAGTGGGACCAAACTTTGGTATTATAGCTAAAAGTTTGGTATATATATATATATATATATATATATATATCTGTGGTATATGCAGTTTAGGATAACCATATACATATAAAAAACTATAGCTAAGACCTATTTACACTATATTACGTTAAACTAGATAATTTGGAATAACTGAAACCTGTCCTATCACTTTCATTACTAAAATTGGCCACACTCTTTCTTTCATATATTACCAACAAAAGCATTTTGTAAAAGATTTTTGAGCGACTTTTTAAATAAATATTAGACGTAGTGTCGCAGTGGCATAAACGTCTGTTTGTAAATGTGATGGTTGTGGGTTCGATTCCCAGTCGGGCGAATGAATTATATAATATTTTAACTTCCTCACTCTGACGAGTACGGCGTTCCTCCACTCGTCACACGTAATGTCTCGAAAATTCCCCAGAAAGTGGGGAACGGAGTGTTTTAACATTACAGCATGAAGTAATAAAAGAATATAAAATTGGTGAGGCAATATTTAATTGCCATTTTTATATCTAAGTTCTCGAATAATATAAATTTTAACCCTAGTTTAGATAACCACACCAAACGAACCATAAAAAAAATATATTACGTACAATAATATAAATATTCGTTGAAATAAGTAATTCCTAGTTAATTATTCAGTACATGTTTGCGGTTGTGGTTTTAATCAGAAAACTTTTCGGAAAGTTGGTGGAAGCTCTGCGGTCCCAGATGGACTATCCTGACGATGCATTTCATTACATATCTAATGCACTCGCGGTTGCTCTCTTGAATGTAATGAAAATAATGTGGATGGAAATGGTTGTATGTGTTTTTTTTTTGCTAAAAATATTATATGAGTTTTCAAGCTGGTTTTCACGGTGTATCCCGCATGTAGCAGGATAGGCAGAGGAAGATTAGTGTTAAGACACTCCGTTCTTCACTTTCCGCCAAATTATGCTCAACGCCGCGTTTTGCCCAGACGCCAGAGTGAACAAATGAAAATAATCATAAATAATACCCGACTAATCCCCGAGCAGGAATCGAACCCACACCCTGTCGCCTAAACTCCATGTTATATTATTTTGTAATAAAATGTATAACTGAAAATAAAATATATATAAATTTTCTATAATATTAATTATCTCATAGATATAAAATTAAATAATAAACCATTTATATCTCATACAATTTACTAAAACATTATACAAGGATATGTATGTATCCAGTTTATCGTAAATGAGCCTCCGTACTTTAGCACGGTCCTCGAAACGTCGACTCGCTCTCTTTCTACTAGAATTAAATTAAGTATGCATCTAATAGGCATTTAAAACATTTTTATAAAATTTTCACCAAGCATTTTAAAATAAAAACATGTCCTTTTTACCGCAGATATTAATTATGTTTATATAAAAATGGTTCTTTCAGTTTTTAGCTTTTAAAATCTATTAAAGTATCCATTTTAATTGGTTTAAAAACGACAAGTTCGTGTAACCTAGCTAGATTTCTACAAGTAAATTAACATTGAAATATTCCGTTTATTTGACAAATATTATTCTGCCTTATAGTTGACTCATTGTCTACGAAGCATCCAAATAATGCTTTTCCTTCGAACTTCGAGGGCACACTATAAAAGAAGAGAAGTGCCTGTAATTTGGAGAGAATATTAGGGGAGCAAAATTTGTGGGTTCGGCCCCTATCCATATTTTATGCGCAAACTGTTTTTTTTGTTCCCTTAACGAACTAGGATGAGCCAATCAATTTACCCATGTTACTAATAATCCTATTTCATGATGAGGAATGCGGTAAACGGATTTGGGAAGATTCACGTCCATTTAGACGATTGTCTGTATAACTTGTGTGATGTTGATGTTCATCTGTCATCTTTGTAAATATACATTTTTTATAAGAATAACACCAGAATTTAGGCCAATCGTGACGTAGGGGCACAAGCGTGGACATGTAAACGGGACAGGTTATGGGTTCGATTCTCGTCCGAGAAAATTATATATTTTATATTTTTAATTGTTCGCTCTTGTGTCAAGGCAAAAACGTGGCATTGAGTGAGTTTGGAGGAAAGTGGAGAGTGGAGTAATTTAACACTAGACTTCCTCCGCCTGCCCTGCTATATATAATAAAAAATATTTTCCAAAAAAAAAGTTTTATATCAAAAAGAACTTACTCTATTATTATTGAATAGGTGCTAACGACATAATAAATAAAATTGTGTCACTAAAATAAAGATGTCACCCATTGTCCTCAAATAATTTACAAATTATGTAATATTTGGGACGGCGGCACGTTTGAGACACTACACAAAGGCTGTGTCCTCTATCAATTATGCGCTTCAGTGATTTCCCGCCGAAAGTCTGCGGCCATCTTGGCATGGAGTAAGCACGCCTAAGCTATCTTTAATATACATATATATTGTATAAATATACTTTATTGTATAATATATATATATATATATATATATATATATATTACTATCAGCTTTAAATTAGGCAGAAGGAAGATAGTGTTAGGACACTCCGTTCCCCACTTTCCGCTGATTTCTTAAGGCATTGCTTGTTGAGAGGTGGAACACATGAAATGTTTTGATACCAGAGGGAAGAAATAAATATACTAATAAATAATAATTCATTCCCCTGACTAGGATTCGAATCCATAACCATTTACAGTCACACGGTTGTACCACTGCGCCAAGGTGGTGTTTATACTGTATATCTATATTATATTGCTGAAGCATTTCCTTGCCGGCTGATTGATGATTCAAGTTACAATTACTTTCTGTCTCTATTGGGATTTATTTGTGTAGTTTCATTGCATTACTCAAATTGCTTTTATTCGGATTTATATAAGAAATTTTAAATATTTTTTTTTGTTGTGTAAGTAATACAGGAAGTTATATTAATAAATATGTATTTTTATCGGTTTTATATGAATTATGTAAATTATGTAATATCACCGCTACTATAAATGTATTGTTTATAAAATAAGAAAAAAATGGCGCAGGGTGTAATTTTAACAAGTGTCGGTTCTGGGTTCGATTTCCACTTGAGAGAATGAATTATTATTTATTATTATTTTCATTTCTTCGCTCTAGCATCAAGGCAAAAGCTTAAATTTCAATAAATCAGCGGAAAGTGTGGAACGAAGTGTCTCAGCACTAGGTTCCCTCTGCCTATCCTGCTACATGAGGGATACAGCGTGAACCTAACAATGGCCAGACAATTTTTATAACAAAAATAATTTTCCCATATGAAATTGCATCTGCCAATCAGTCAGCCTCATCAATAAACATGCCTGGCACTGGCCCAATGATGGAATCGAAATGGAAACATTAAACACGGCGGGGCTTTTAAAACGAGATTTACATATTAAATAATATTATTGGTTAATCCAACAGCTTGTATTTACGTATGCTGTCGATACGATGTACTTAGTTTATTACATTATGAGTTGTGACACTTATTTTCAATTGAATTGTTATTTTTTTTTTAGTTTTTTGTATTTAAAAAAAATATTTAGATTAGTTTATAGGTGATTTATGTAGGTTAGTAAAAATCTATAAGTAAAAAATATAATCATTTAACATTTCCGCACTCAATGCCTCTAGGATACGGTGAAAACTGGAGAGCGGAGTGTTTTATCACTTGTCCTCTGCCTATTTTTTATGTAAAATTAAATTATAATCTCGTAGTATTTATAACAAAACAAAAATTCCGTACATCCCTTATCTAATTAGTCGAAACAAATTAATTTATTCACTCCGACTCCGTACATTTCCTAAGCATTTCGTAAAAAGATACATTGGCCTTAAGGGATCACCAGCGCATAAAGTGCACATAGCAGACCCAGTGGGGGAGACAGCATTGTCGTTGAAAGAATAAATTATTAGCGTAGCCAGCTAACAATGTGACTTTATCTGTACAACGAAAATCCCCCCTCGATCTCTGATGTTTTCATTTGTAATCAGAGAAAAACTACCACAGTTCCACCACGCCCAGGATACGATAAGGGGAGCTTGGGTTAAAAGAGGATTGGTAAAGCAATTTGTATTGGTTTAATCGTCTACTAGTTTGATAAACGAATAGGTAATATCTGTAACTAAGATCTAATGATAAGGCATGTTAAATAATAATTATTAATACCTAATTTTATGTATAGTAAATAATAATATTGGTTTCAGTTAACTGTTTAAAAACGAAAAAGTTCGACAACATCTCAAGAGATTTTCGCTTATTGTGAGAAGTATCTTCTTTCCAGGAGCCCTAGCTAACCATGACCTGGACCCTGGAGACGTCGTCGGTATAGTATTATTTAATTTATATTCAAGAATGTTATTTTTTTTTCTTTCTCACATTAAAATATATGAATATATATTGACAAAATAAAAAACTATACAGACACAATCTAATAATTTACTTATATAATTCAAAATGTTTATCCAAATGAAAACATTTAAAACTGAACTGCCACTTTAGAGCATAGTAAAGTTGGAACAGTCCATATTTTATTGTCTCGTATATCGTCGTCTCGTATAAATTACAAGAGTGATTTATATATTTTCTTCCAAATACCACTAGTTTAAACTAAGACGGTCTAGGAATATGAATTTGGGCGCTAAGCGAGGAATTCCTGATGCAATTTGTTTGCATGCACTCGACACTGTGCGGATATTGGAAAACTTTACGACGTTCAGTTTAGAACAATATCAATAGGGCATTCGGTTATATTGTACCTATATATATGAATGTTTCGTATCAAAAAATACTTTTTTAGTATAGATTTTGACATTATTTGATTAATTAAATTGATATTTGGTTTGAATTATTAGTTTCCTTTTTCTTAAATATTTTTTTAGATTCACACTGTATCCATGAAGCATGGTAAGCAGAGTGAGCCTAGTGTTAAGATATTTCGTTATCCACATTCCGCGAAATCCGAATCCTTCAGACATTGCTTGTTTAGTGGTGGAACTCAACGTACTTTGCTTCTACACCAGAATACAGAAATGAAAATATATTAAAAAAGTTCTCGAATGGGGATCTAACCCACAACCTATTGCTTTTACAGTTACTCGCCTGTGCTGCGCCACTACTGGCCTGAATATTTATAGTTTTAATTTAATATCCAATAGTATAGAAACGTAGAAATCTTTTGCGAGTCGATTCACACAAGTTATAAGTTCTCTTTCCTTTAGTTCGTCTGTCATCAACATTTGACTGTCAAATGGGCACTCACGCTCGTCCCTGATATACGGGCGGCCATCTTGCGAATGTAAAAACATGGCGACGGCTTCAATATTGGAAAAGTTCGCGCCAACCGGCCGAGAAATCAGTCTTCACACGAAGATATTTATTGCAATTGTTTCTAAACAATGTTATTTTATCAAGTGTTTACTTTATTTATGAGTTTATTGAACATGGAATCGATTTTTTAATGGGTTTTACCGTTTTATGAGTTAGTTATTGTTACAGTTTTTGTTATTATTAATTAGTGTTGAGGCCAGTCATAGTGCAGGTACAAGTGTGCGACTGTAAGCGCCATAGGTTAGTGGTTCGATTCCCACTCGAGGAAATAAATATTTTATATTTTCATTTCCTCCCTGTGGTGACCACGCAAAAACTCACTGAGCACGCAACACCTCTAAAAATGGATAGTATGGGAATGAAAATGTCTTAATGGGAACGGAGTGTCTTAACATTATGTTCCCTCTGTCTACCCTATTAGGTACATGTGGGATACAACGTAAAGGTAAAAAAATAACGTAAAAACAAATAAAACGGGATTAATTTCCATATACCCACATATTTCTTTGTCAACTAAATAATGTAACATTAATTTCCACAGTACGGAAACTATCATGGTAAAATATTGACGAAAATTGTGTTTTTAAATTGGTTCCGATGCGAAAATAAAATACGACTGAGGCATTCACTCAACGTTTTATTTACCTAACGAACTGAAACGCATACCAAATAAACTACCGGATTGACTTGCTCAAAAATTCAATGTTTGCGTGCCAATAATGAAAATATATACACTATTTCACTGAATGAATGTTATGAAGGTGTTAGCTTGAGTACTAGCTCTCAAGTTATCAATGACTAACTTAAGTAAGTCAACTTAGATTCACTCTGTCTCTCAAGAGGTGTAGCCAGAGAGAACGGATTGCCAAACGCTACGGTCTTTGTGTACCTCTTTCACCTCGTCCACTGTATCAACCTCTTCATACATGCCTACCGAGTGGCTCTCATACTTTTTACTTGACCATAATTAGTGCATTTGCAATAATTTTATTTATGCTCTTCTATACTAATATAATAAAGCGGAGGAGTTTGTTTGTTTGTTTGAACGCTAAGATCTCTGGATCTACTGGTTCGATTTACTTTGTTTTTGTTTTTTATGAAAGCTGCATTCTTCAGAAGTGCTATAGGCTATATAATATTATATTACACATATATACTAATAAATTAAAATACTTTCTAATTTGACATGCAATTTATTCTGCCATGTTAACAACAACCGTCGTCGCTACGCGACTGCGTTCGTTACCGCGACATTTTGATATTCATCCTTATGAAAATAAATATAATAGTCACTTTTAGCATTTCATCTAGATTGAAATTATATTTCTATAGAAATTATATTCTTATATTTCAAGCAGGCGTAGCCGCGTCCGGGTCCCCTAGTCTAGAATATAGGTAGACAGATCTTAGGCTCCATTTTCCACAGTCTGCCCGTTTCAAGACATTACGTGATCGATGGTGAAACTCAATAACGTAAACTATAGCAACTTTTTATTCTATTTATGTAAATTGAAACTTCGCTTTTCATTTATCGTCGTCGTTCGGTCATTTATTTACTTTTATAACAAAATGCTAAGCAAAAAACTTTCACCATACGTTCTTCAACAATACGAAAATTCTTAGAGCCTTAATTAAAATCCTACCAAATACCGTGCGCCGGCATCATTGTACTGCTGACATTGGCTTGATTTATGACACTACAATGAAAAGGGTTGTTGAATGTTGAGAAATAAATTAATGATGGGATTTTTGGTGAAGAAGGTGAAGAGTCATACAATAGTACAAGAAACATTAATCTGTTTTTGAAGCGTGGATGACTTATGGAGAAATTTATGAAATTTCCAAATTTTGATGCACGCACATTTTTCATGTGAGCTACAATTATTAAATTAAATATGATGCATATCTATGGAAATGGAATGCTTTTGATACAATAATTGGAAAATTAATGTCATTATCACATGTGATGAAATGATACGATAAATTACAGTATTGTAGTACAATAGGCATTGGACGCAGTTTGTAGCGAGGAATATTCTGAAATCTAAGAGAAGATAGTAAAGCACCCAGCACTTTCTGTACCTTGATCTTCCTAAGACCTGGCAATACAACTGTACTTCAAGACCATTTGTATTATTTTTTGCGATTTTTGTGTCACTTTCATTTTGAGAATGCGATAAATCTATCTTATATATATAAAATCGAAAGGTCACTCACTCATCACGAAATCTCAGAAACTACATGTGCTAGGAATCTCAAATTTTGCATAGGTGTTATTTATAGGACATTGGTGCTCGCTAAGACGGGAATTTGCAATATTCGAATTCTAAAGGGATGTTTTTGACAAAGTTTGTATGAAACTTCGTTACTACAAATGCTAGGAGTCCTAAATTTTGTATGTACGTCACTTATAGGACGTAGGTACTCATGGAAAGAGAAATTAATAATAACGTAGTTCACGCAGGCGAAGCCGCGGGAGGGCCGCTAGTAGCTATATATTTCTTTCGAGGAAATTAGAAAACGATAGAAGATGTAAACGCGTACTAATATGTTAGCACTACCAGCTAAGCAAAAAAAGGAGAGCGTTTTTATACCCCAAGTCATTACGCCCTTGAATCTAAAGTGTAAGTGGCACTGAGTTAAAATACGGTGAGCTATGGCTGTATAATAGATAGCTAATAGCTGAAAATATCACAGCCACCTCAAGATGTCTACATCGGGGGCATTTATTACAACGAGTGGGGGGTCTTGGATAGGGGTAAGTTGGAGTATCTCCCTAGTTCTGCATTAGTATGCATCGTTTTTTACCGATAAGTAATGTGCAGTCTTGCCAAGATGCCTTTAGGTTTTATGGTGTTCAAGTAATATGTGTATGGTGTTGTTAATGTTTCTGGCATAGCCGGGATTAATGCCAGGAGGAAGGAAGGAAAGAAGGTGTTGTTAATTTTTCGAAATATTTCTATTCCTATTATGAAGGGACGTATCCTGGTGTTGATATTAAACATCCATATTAAGTGCATTTATTACGTCGTAGGTAGATGAAGCATAGATTGGAAAAATCAGTTGTAATCAAAGTGCAAGTCGGACTCGTCCACCGAGGCTTCCGTACCGTTTCCAAGATTATAGGTCCACGGGAAATACACTAGATGAAAGTTGACAGACATAAGTTTTTAAATTTCCCCTTAGTTTTGTACTGGAAGTTCTCACTTCTTATGAAATCTCAAGACGGACGGACCACAAAATAATCTTCTAAGGGTTCCGTATACTTAATCATTAAAACAATTTAATATTTAATAACATAATAATCAAACTTACGACCTATAGCTCAGCAGACGAATTTGAACACAACACAACGGCGCCAAGAAAATTACATTGTTTTTAATAAAATTATGTTAATGGGACATATGGGGGAAAGTTCTATGATTATGCAATTACAGTCCAGTCGACCTCGCATGACAAAAACTTGGTTCGCGTGACTTCACGTAACTAAAGTAACCTAAAGTAACCCATATGGAATAGAACCTGTTACACGTATACTACAAAGTAATTAGTGAAGCCAGAAATAGATTGGTGTCTCCCACTGCTGGTGTCGGAAGCTCTCGTGCCAGTGTAACTCTTGTTGATTTCAGTGTCATTGTTTTCTTTATTATTAATTGCTTTTATATGTTTTTCTTCTTATATATGATTACTTTAGTTTTTTTTCAGTTCTTCAATTTTGAAGTTCGTTTTCAAGTTCGTTTTGACTGAAATTCAATTTTATGTTGTAACCTAACCAGAGCGCTTATGTCTACATTTATTTTTGAAGATAGTTTAAAACTGACCACGGTGTTTGTAGTTTATATATAAAAAAATCTACACAAGCTTATAAAAATGTATATTTAAATTGAACTAAAAATACGAATAATTTCAATAATCACAGAGTAAGTACATACACGTTTGAAAATACATGCAAAAACTGAATTAAAATTCAAAAATATAATAATGCAACCACTATATTAGTACGATTTACATAAACATTTTCTTTTCACGTTCACCATTTCTCCTATTTTTCTTTTAATTCACGCATAATAATTTCCATTTGTTTTACAGCAATTCACAACCGGTTACAGGGTTTCCAGTGGAATAAATTTATAATAGCGAATAGCTTTTGTTTGGACTTTAGCGGGCTAGACTTTCAAGGGGCTATTACTGAGGCATACAAAACAATAGTCCATAACAAGCTTTGGAAGTGGCAGCCGCACACACTTAATAAGTTAGAGATGTATTTTCCTCGAAAACTACTTTATTTGTTTGGGATACAACAAATAAGGAGGAAGGAGTACGTAGCCCAAGAAGTTTCCTCGCCAGGTCAAATTGCATCTAACATTTCTGTATTGTTTAATTAGAAGGAACTTTGGTGCTCTTTGATCTTTGCTCTACTGAATAATCGACTTGATTTATATTGTGTATTTTATGTAGAATGCTGTTAAATTAAATTAAATATAATAAATAAATATTAAGTTCACGATATATCCTGCACAGCAGAGCAGACGTAGCTTTTTCCGCCGAATTCTGGAGGTTTGCGTGTTAAGTGGCGGAATCAACGCCGCGTGTTCTCTCTCGGACACCAGAGAGACGAAATGAAAATATAATTTTAAATAAATATTGAGGGTCGAACTCCTATGGGGTCCCACTTTCCAATGAAATTGATGTGGAGTTTCATAACTCAACAAGCAAAGTCTGGACAATTCAGTGGAATGTGGGGAAAGGAGTGCACATTAGGTTCCCTCTGCCTACCCTGCTTTGCGGGATACAGCGTGAAGCTGAATTAATTATATAGCCTATAACGAAGATGTTTATAATGCTCGAAAAACAAAAAGACTTACTAATTTAAGTACGCGTTCGATGGGGAGAGCAAATGAACAGAAATCAGAACGAAGGCCCAGGGGAACGCTCCGGTCTAGCCGCGCTCTTGATGGATGCCATGATTACCTTCATTTCTTTTTTACCACGAACTCCTCGAGTACTAACATCCAAGCATGATGATCTTAACATATTTTTGTTACAATTTAGTCCTATATAATAGTATAATATTCTACATAAGCCAAACTAAAGGACTTATCTCTATAAGAGATCTCTTCTAGCCAGATATTGTCTAGCTGATTATTAATTCAGCAACATGGGAAACAGAGTGTTAACACCAGGTTCCCTCTGCCTATTGCTGTGTGCGGGATAAAGCGTGAAGATTATAAAAAAAAATAAAAATAAAAGTCTATCACGGCCGATCGAACGAGCTCAAATCACAACAAAACCCAAGAGAATGCTTCGCTCTGATGGATGCGATGATTACGTTAATTCCTTTTTTTTGCTTGCCACGATATTAAGTGTTTCTGTATTCCCGAGCGTTAAATATAGATGCTGAGGCCAAATAAATAACAATTTTGTTCAAGTTCATAATGGACTCAAATGTGAATTTATTTTCTCATGAAGGCAAGGTTATACTAGGTTTGAATATAGGTACAAATAAAATCTTTAAATATTCTTTATATTCATTTAATTAAAATTATTATTATAGGAAAAAAATCTAATGGTGTCTAATTTGAGGCCGTCATGGCGCAGCGGCACAAGGGTGAGACTGTAACGCGACGGTTGTGGGTTCGATCCCCATTCCAGGAAGTGAAATATTTATTTACGTTTATATTTCCATTTCTTCGCTCTGGTGTCGAGGCAAAGCGCGGCGCTGAATTCTGCCTCTCAACACGCAATGCCTCCAGAATTCGGCAGAAAGTGGGGAAAGGAGTGTCTTAACACTAGGTTCCCTCTGCCTGCTCTGCTATGTGCGGGATACAGCGTGAAGCTGATTGATTGATTGAAATGTAATGGTAAATTATTTTAATCTTAAATTTTAAGATATTCTGGGTGTTGGTATTTAGTGCAGTAAGGTAGTTTATCCGATTAGACTAAAAAAGATAGATAGATATATAGATAGATAGATAGATAATAAATATTATTTAATATTTATCAACGGCAGATGAAATCCATCATTGGTTTTCAGTGGTGCTATGACCGAGTTGTATATAGATAATTCAATGATTTTTCATCAAAAGCTTTCCTTATTATATAATCGTCTATTGTACATGTAATTATTAATTTTCATGATGATAAATTATTATTATTGTGTATCACTTTTTTTTTAAATAAGAAAATGTTGCCAGATATAAAAAAGAATATAAAAGAATACTGTTATCACCCCACATACTCGGTTAAGCTTTATCTTTTAATTCACGCACATCCCGTACATCCTTAAAACTTGTGAGTGAAGCAGAAATTTGTGTATGAAATAAATTAATTAATAAAAGTTACAAAGTTGTTAACTGAGGGCGGAATTAATAGAAAGTTGTGTACAAACATGATAACCACTTTTAATCCAAATTTCACATGTAAAATAAATAAAAAATTAATTAGCTTCTCGCGCTATCCCGTATTAGCACAATCTAGTGTCAAGACACTCTGCTCCCCGCTTTCTGCCGAATCTTTCAAGCTGAGATGGGCTGGGATGGGCTGGGATGGGCTGAGCGAAAAAATGAAAATATTAATAAATAGAAATTCATTCCTCCGAGTCGATATACAAACCACAACCGCGTTACAATCACAGCCTTGCACAACTGCCTCAAATTCCACATAGAACCACCATATATAAAAATCCACATATATATAAAAATATATATATAAAAAAATCTATAAGCAGAATATTGTTAGCTAAATTGTTTTTGGTAATAGACTGTAAGCGAACACAATTAATATGTTTATTCAGGACGTATCGGGTTTGCGAGCGGGTGCGTTTGTATGTAAAATAGTAAGAGAATTTAAGCTATGGAACAAATATATATAAATATATTGCATATAATATTTTGGAGCTTTATTTTTAGGTTCTAGTTATTATTTGAGTTTTTTTATGCATGTGACATTTCTTTTTGCCACGTTAAATAATAATAATAATAAAATATATCTTAATTCTGATGAATCTTCACTGATTATATAATGTAATCATTGAGGATGATTTGGCAGAAAATGGGGAGGAAGTATGTCAATGGAAAGTCTACTAGGTTCCCAGTTTACCTCTGACTACTCTCTGCTTTGCTGATAAAACAAAAAAATGTCTTAGGTTTTCTCAAATGATTCGATTTGGCTTTTAGAAAAATGTAAATTTTAAAAAATATATAAATAGACACAATCTTTGTATGTGTTTAATATTATTATATACTATAGTATATAAAACATAAGTTTAAGTTGTGGAATATTAAGTTAGGTAAGTTTCTTATTAAAGCTCCAAACATTTTCTTATCAAAAAATGATTTTCTCCTACTTAAGGGAATGTATTTTTTAAAATTTAATTATACATTCATTTAAATCTACCATCCAGATCATTTCTAAATCTTTTTAAATTTTCTAATACAAAAACAGACAAACCCACAAACCCTTATTAACTTCACACACAGCTTTGTTTCATACTAATGACACATTTAGATATTATCTACTCGTATGCATACAACCGACGCGGTCGAAACGTTAATTTAGTTAAAAGGGCACAAAAGGCTCACACCCCCTACGCCGGAATAATATTACCGGGATAGGGTGGAATAAGGCTGACCGTCTACTTAATGACAATTTATAGCTCTATGTATAGCTAAACTGTCGCTTCGCTAAGCTTGCTTCTCTTGAATTTATGCTATATTTCTTATCTATATATATAAAATCGAAAGGTCACTCACTCATCACGAAATCACAGAGACTACATGTGCTAGGAATCTCAAATTTTGCATAGGAGTTACTTATAGGACGTAGGTGCTCGCTAAGACGGGAATTTGCAATATACGATTTCTAAGGGGTTGTTTTTGGGGTTGAAAGTTTGTGTCACAGACAGAAATTAATTATAGCGTAGTTCACGCAGGCGAAGCCGCGGGCAGGCCGCTAGTATTATATAAGATTGATAGGAAAAGTTTTTCATGTAATTTCTATAAGAAATCTTCAATTAGTTATATTTGGGATATAGTGGGGAAGTAAATTTTAATATTTTTAAAAGATATAATTAATAATTTCTATTTATTATATTTATCTAACAGCGCTAGTATATAAATTGTTATAATTCTTTAGTAAAACAGTGTGGGTTTGCGTTTCGTTAATAATTGTTTGGGTCAATTGCCTGAGGTTCCCCGCATAAGTGACCTTACGAAATTAACTACGGACGATAAAACACATAGGTTACAGTGATGATACCTTTGTATAAATAAGGTGCGGATTTCTTTTGACCATAATCATTAACTTTGATGTTTTTGTTTTGTTAAATAAATAAATGTAAATTAACTTTTTTATAGATTTAGAGACCAGTTCTGTGGTCTGGGCTATGTGGCCGTAATCGCCACTGGCTGTAAGTTCAATCCCCACTTGATGAAATAAAATATCTATTATATTTTTTATTATCTATCACGAGGCAAAGCGCGGCGTTAAGATCCGCCAATCAACAGGCAGTGCAAGTGGGGAACGGAGTGTATTAGCACTAGGATCTCTCTATCTAACCTTCTGTGTACGAGATACAGCGTAAAACTGATTTTTTAACAGATTCAAAATTCTTTATTAT
>HE671293.1:43967-59475 GCA_000313835.2 Heliconius melpomene melpomene | reverse complement strand
ACTCGAGTGGAATCGAATGAAGTGATAGTCGATGTCTATACATTGTTATTCTTTGTACCTATTCTATTCTATTGTAATTAAAATAACATTTTTTAATAAAAATAGTATTATGAAATTGTAGAAGAAATAAAAGCTTATTTTATGCACAATATTATAAAATATTTCTAAGCACAAAAAATACAAAAAAATTAAACGAGTACTCTAGAAATAAAAAAATATAGAGTAAAAATATTTATTACAACATGATTATTTCGTGTAATACCAAAATGGCGTAGTTAAAAGCGATATAATCTGTGGCATGCGAAGTTATAGCAAAAACCCCGCCAACTTACCGGATCTTGGGCTTACAACTTTCCAGCCAGGCCGATTGATAACGGACTCAGATTTATTATCTATGTACCTACTATGTAGACGTAGTATAGTTTTTTAAATAATATATAAATTATAAATATAGTCTATTTTTGTTTTATGGTATTATTTATTTAAAATTAAATATACATTTTATCAAATTAATTAATTTATCTGTTTGTTATCTATGTAGAATATTCAGTGTTATGTAAAGTATCTATTAAATAATAATAATATAGTCTCTTGTTTTCATCATAACAAAAGTTGTTGACAAAATACGTATCATATCTATTTGTGTAAATTATACTAAAGCAATATAGATGAGTCTTGTTTATAGTTGAAATAGTTGTAATTATACAACAGTTATTATATGAAATACAAAAAATACATTAAATACAAAAAATGCCTAATACTAGTTTTAAAAAAAATATTGTTTTGAATAAAATCAAAACAGGAATATTTTGAAAGATAAAAACAAATGGTGTTTCCATTAAAATATTTAAAATTTCAACGCCATAAAAGATATTCCTTTTAACATAAAACTATTCAATAATTAATATAAAACGTCAATTAAAACTTTGCAACAAATTAATCTTTTAAATCATAAGCACAGATTTTCTTAGAAGCGCACCAGTTAAAATCCACATTATTCAAGTCTAAGGGGGGGTATTAACCTGTCGCACCGCCAGCTACGTGCCAGCACTTGCCGTGCCACGGAAATTAACTTAGTCTAGGTGACCCAGTGAGATCTATTACCTACCTGAGATCCTCGATAATTTTATTTAGTTCCAGTTGCTCCTTGTGATTTCGTTCATGCTATATCATAGATTTTTTTTTATATTGAGAAGATTGCTAGAATCTGTGTAAAAGGTTTGTGTGGAGGTTATTTTAAAATCAGTTCAAATGGTACAAAAAATATTGTAAGTAACATATTTTATAACATTACTTATAAACTGACGTTCATTATATTTATTTATGGCATTAAATGTCATAATTAACTTATTTTTTGAATATTCAAGTAAAAATTTGAGGACAAAACTTGTATGAGTTTGAAATTGTTGAGATGTTTTAAAATTCCACTTTTATATCCAAGAGTGGAATTTTTAAAACAACAATGTAACGTAAATAAAATTTATTTGCAAAAATAAGCCAAGTTCCTGTATGGCTTATCAGAGGAGCGAGCTTAAAAAAGCAAGTGGCAATGTCATTCTCGTAAAACGTGTTATCTCGGCCGCTGGGAGAAAAACGGCTTTATCAAAGAACGTGATCGCCAGCATGATTTAAGGTTAAAGTTCAACAGTTTTTTAACGCGCTTTTATTGGGTCGATCTGGAACTTATTCACCAAAAAAATTAAAATTAAATAGGTTCATGCTGTTTCCCGCATATAACAAGGTAGACAGAGGGAACCTTCTTTTCGTCCAATTTTCCAGCTGTAGAACTCAACGTCGCTTTTTGGTAAAGCGAGGAAATAAAGTTCGACCACCCGAGTTTTTACCACGACAGCAATGGTATCTGACAATATTATAATGCTGTACTATCGAGCTGATCTGATGGACTTCAAGAATGGGAGTAGAACCCTGGAACACCGATTGTTAACCATCAGTATGTGTATTCACCATAAAAAGAACTTCGCTTCGCTCGGAAACTGTAATTGCGGTAGATCGAATGCCTTATTTTGTTCGTAATCTCTTTTTTCGCTCGTTTGTTTTCATGATAATTAGGGAACATAGGCGCTGCTTTTATTTTGCTCCAGTTTTATATTGATTTTATTGAAGTGTTACGGCAATATTTGGGCCGATTTTTTGATTTTGATTTTCAATATTTTTTTGGATGTAGGTTTTACAACATAAGTATTTTTTGTGTTTGAAGAGAATTTATAAATATCACATGAAATAATATTTACAAATACAAAATCGAATATATATTTTTATTTTTTATAATTACCAGTATTTACTGGTAATTGTAAGTTTTTCGTTGAACATCAAAACAGACAGATTTTCAGACGACTACAAGTAGTTTACGAATTAGTTAGTGTACGATTAGAAATAAAATAAAAATAATAAAAAAATGAAATAAAGTGTATTGTTTATTGTATTTGAGGCTGTCGTGGTGCAGAGGTATAAGTGTGCGACAGTAAACGCGACTGTTGTAGATTCGATTTCCACTCAGGGCAAGGAAATATTTATTACTATATATCTTTTTCGTTCTGGTAACAAGGGTAAAGCGCGCCGTTGAGTTCCATCACTCAACACCTAATGCCTAAGAATTCGGACGATGAGGAACGCAGTTGTTAATGGGAAACGGAGTGTCTTAACACTAGGTTCCCTTATTCCCATTGCCTACTCTGCTATTTAATAAAAAATATATAATATTAAAATATTGTCAGATTACACTAACGTCATATACCCGTCTAGTTTTTATTATTTCTTTAATATACTACTTTTGTAAATGAAATCCACATTGTATCTTGTTTAATACATATATTGATTTAAAAATATACGGATTATTGTAAAAGAATGAAAGTATTCATAGAGTGTAAAGTGCTCTACAAATGCCGGGCTAGGATTGTATGGTGGAGAACTTCTTTGTAATGTATTAGAGAGGACTATGATTGCAGTATGTAGCTACTTACTTATTACTTATTTTATATCTGAAGAGGTTTTTTTTCTATTGAGTGGAAAATACTGTTTTTTCTATGCGCTGTTTTTGTTTATTGTTTTTACATTTGTTATTTATTGTGAATGGATTTAATTGTATATAGTAAAAAAAGGCCTATGACTAGAAATGAGGGTATATATCAAAAAGTGCTGAACTGATATTGATCAAATTTGAAATGTTCCTGTTTGGATGTTCAAATATACCTCTTTCAAATAAAAAAAAATATAATATGACGTTTAGTTTCTGAGAAATTCGTGGACAAATCAACAAACACACGAACTAAATTTGCATACACCCTAGGTTTATTTAGTTTTAATTTTATTTCTTGTTAATGAAGCTGAATTATATGTATAATATTATTTTTAATATATATTTTTTTAAATACAACACTAATTTTATATGAACATAACTCATTGTTAAACTTTGGCCACTTATACGTTTTTTTCTATTTCGTGTTTTTATTTATTGTATGTACATCGTATTTTTTCATTGGAAAATTGTGTTTTACATTCGAATCGGAACAAACATCGCGTCGCTATATTTCGTATTTATTCAGTTAACTAGCACCAGTCGGTGCGTATTGTTATATTATTGTCGATTTCAATACAAAAAACTAGATATTATATTTCTATTGGTGTAAAATAACATGTATTTCAAATATAAATCCATTGGAATTGTGTAATAATGCAGCACTTTGTTCTCATATACAAAATACATCCATACCTATATTATAAATTCGAAAGTAACTCTGTCTGTCTGTCTGTCTGTCTTTTACGCAATCAGGGTCAAACCGCTAATTTAATTGTGATAAAATACTCATATAGAGATACTTGAGGGTCTCAGGATGAACATAGGATACTTTTTTTTCTCATATTTGTAATATTTTCGATATATACCAATATATTAAAATACTTATTCATTTGACATGCAATTTATTCCGCCATGTTTATAACAACCGTCGCTATGAGACCGTTGTCACCTAAAATGAGTTTGCTTAACGCATCTCTCTATTGAAAACTGAAAATAATTTCATAAATATATTTAATAAATATTCGTATACTTCAAGCGGGCGTAGCCGCGTTCGGGTCCACTAGTATAAAATAAAATGAAGAATTTGTTGCGTTGAGTTCAGCCATTCAACATGCAATGGCTCGAGCGGCGGGAAGTGGGAACAGAGTGTGTTAACACTAGCTTCCTTCTACCTACTATAGCATTAAGCTACTAAACCATAGAACATATATTAAAAATAATAAAACCAGTCATTACAGCACGCATAGCACCTGAAATACAAAAATAGTAAAAACGGTGTCACCTACATACATAGGTGGACGTTGTCAGGACATTTTGTAGTCCTCGTTAACTCTAATGGGCGCGGCCATGTCTCTCAACGACTCTCGTATCTTATCTTCTTTTCACACAATACGAAATTTGTTGGTGAAATTTTTTAGGGTTGTTTCATGCCATTTTATTTGACGTGAAAGTGTAATTCACGTGTTGAATCACGCAATGGTACGTGTTTGGATTTTTGTAGGGTTGTTTTGGTGGGGGTGTTTGTTTATATTTTTGTTATTGTGTTAAATTTTCTTTTTTAGGGTTTCGGACCTTAAAAGGTAAAAACGAAACCCTTATGGGATCACTTTGTTGTCTGTTTGTCCGTCTGTCAAAATTATGCATCGATTTTGCTGCGTTAAGTATAAAATTCTCCGCATAGTCAAAATCTATATGCCCGTTGACCTACAGTTTTGAAATTTGTTACGAAATGAGAAGTTATTTGTATTAAATAAAGGAAAAAAAAACGAAAAGTGAAAATTTAAAGATATCCTGAGTTCTCCATTATCTTTCCTTTTTACACTTGTTGAAAGGCGAGACATAACACTGCCCTTTGCCTACAAGGTAATATTTTTTCAAAATAATCACGTGAACGGGAACCGAACCCATAACTATCTGTAAATTAACTACTACCGCGTAAAATAACAAACTAAAATATATTCAAAATAATAATTGAAAGACATTGTTTTTATTATTATTAATCAGTGTTCGCCCAGCGCTCCGGAGCTAAAGACATAAAAACTACACTTTCATAAAGTAGATGAACTTACAGCCTCAAGAAGAAAGTAACTTTTTAACATGGTTTAAGGTCGGTAAGCTACAAAGACATATTAAATGATTATTACTTTTGAAATAATATTTTATTTTAGCTTTACGCTGCATATCTATATCAGGATAGGAAGAAGGAAGCTAGTGTTAAAACACCCCGCTCTCCACTTTCCGCTATAGATATAATCATACTTGAAATTAGAAAATAATAATGTGTACTTATTACAGAAAAATATACTTTTGCTAATGACTTTCTAATAATTCTTAATAATGTGTAATATACTATACTTATATTAAAAAAATCTTTATATATATTCTTTTAATTTTACACCAATTGAAATATTTCCTTAATTTAATAAAACAATAATGACTTTATGAAAAATAGACAAAAATAATTATCAATTAATATCAAGCCTTTGACTATTAAATATTTGATTATTATTAATGATAACAAAGCACGTAGTGTTTTTTTTCTCCCAACCTAATATAATCCGCCTTTATAAAGGTATTCTTTGAAGTTTTTTCACTCATCTATACTTAGAAGGATATTTCAATAAACTCACAAAGAAAGTCCACCCTTAAATATAAATTCATGTTAAATATTAAAAGGTTCTTACAAAAGAACCATCGACGAATGCTGATGAAATAACGAAAACAGATCTCTTGATCGTAAATAACCTGTATGAGTATATTATAGCAAAAAGCTTTTTTAAACTTATTATAATTTTCTTACTTGTTGAGCTTTTTGTTTTAGAAGTAAATTGAATAGAAAAACCGGTCATATGCGAGTCGAATATCAAAGGTTCCGTACTAATTTCAGGATTGTATGTACGGAAGCACATTTTATAAAGGTTGACAAACTTAAGTTTGCCGACGTATGCACTCGTTTTGTATGAAATGAACTACAGTTACAATTATATAACCATAAATTTTCGCTTTTTGCCGAATTTCATAATTGTAGGTCCACGGGAAACGTTTTTTTAATGAAATTATGCATAAATGCTCGTATCTTTTGATTGCATTTACCTAGAAGCTTAATTTTTCTGTGGTCGAAACGTGGACCTAATATTTGATATTAATTTCAGTTTGATATCTCATCGAAATCTTGAGATAAAGGACATTGACAGACGGAAAGACGGACAAGAAAGTGGTCCGTCCTATAAGGGTTCAAGATCTGGAACTCCGAGAAATCTGGATTTCAGAGATTCAGACATGCTGTTAGATAAAGATAATAATTTTTATGTTAAAGAAACGAAAAGTCTACATTAAGTAACTTCTCCCACAATCTTTTGATATAAAATATAATATCAAAAGCACTTAGGAGCTCCTTAAGCGGTAAAATTGTGCGCGGCGCGGGATTATGCAGGTAAGTAAGGTGGCACTGATTTAATTTACCTTGCATTGCTGCATCCGACTTTACCCCATTTCCTTCTCAAACTCTAGTGAATTTGTAAAAATTTGTAAACGAGATTTAGTTCTACGCTTGGATTATACTAGAGGAAATTGTTAGTTTTTATTTTATTTGGTTTGTTTAGTTCATTTAAATATAGTTAATGTTTTTTTTTATTTTTATGTTAATTGTGAATTATTCCAGTAGTCTATAACGTGGAGTACAATAAACATTAAATAATTAATTAATTTTAAAATTAGGAAAAATTCAATATTAACAAAAAATAATAATAGCTAAATTGTATTATACTTTTTATATATCTATATATGTATCTAAATCTAATTTATTGCTTTTGTTTACTACAATAACTGTTTACTAACATTTATTATAAAATACATTAAAACATATTATAAAGTCATAGTTCATATAAAATCTCCCAAAAATCACCTAAAAAGTAGCTATCTATGAAAATATTAAAATTCAAATGAGAAATCCAATGCCTATATTCGTGCAGTAATACGTCAAACACTTCCTTCCTACTCCAGTACATGCAGTACAGGTTGATGCACAGTGAAGAGTTGCTCGGGAACCGATATGGGCGTAAGTGCGGAAACCATTGTGTATAACATGCTACGTTGAAGATAGATCAATAGAAGATAGCTTTTAACAATATATTAATTAGCTTTTTTGTAGCTTTTGTTAAATTTAGAAAGAAGAAGTGTGAAGAGTTTACGATTTTTTTTATCGTCATGACTGTTTTATTTCGCATTTTAGTCCATTTTTTATTTGAAATAGGTACTGGGAACCTGGGATCTTAATGTTTGTTTTTGTTAACTTTTTTTGATCAGTTTATCCAGAATTCTGAAGCATTGCCTATAGAGTGACAAAACTTAATGACGCGCTCTGCCATTCCCATTCATATATTAAACTAGCGGACGCGCGCAGCTTCGCCTGCTTATTTGCACCCTTAGGGGTGAATTCTAATAAACCACGTCTTCAATGAAATATTTTTAAGTCTAAATTTCAAATTTTATAAAAATCGGTGGTGATTTAAAGATTTTTCCATACAATCCTTTAACCCCTTATTGGCACCCTTAGGGGGTAAATTCTAAAAAACCGTCAAATACGTGTCCAATTAAATATTTTTAAGAGTCTGAATTTACAATTTTATAAAAACCATTGGCGATTTAATTTTTTTTCCATACAAACTTTCACCCTTTTAGGGTTAAAATTTTTCAAAATCCCTTCTTAGTGGATGTCCAGATAACGAAAGTAAACATCTGTCCAAATTCCACGTTTCTACGCACAGCGGTTACGGCTGTGCGTGCGTCTTACCTCAGTCAGTGAGGACAAGTCCTTTTATATATATTGCATTTGTTTGACTGGGAATCAACCCACAAACTGTCACGTTTACAGACGCACATTTACCCCTGCACCATTATCCTCTACATATTTACTTTAAAATATATGCTAATATTATACGTTTACTAAGACGTTCATAGCAATTTATTACCATCTAAACGCTTAAAGCTCTTTAGCGGTCTCTCAAATGCAATGGTAACTCGCTACATATTTACCAGGCGGAACGAGAATGGCCTGTGGACAGTATATCGATGCGTTACAGTCTGCCGACTCCTCTATTAATCTTGCACACCTACTATACCTTTGTTAGTTTTCCAATTCCATTATAGTTTCAACTAAATGGCTCTTGTAAATTGATATCGATATGGGACAATCGATTTAGGTTTTACTCGTGTAGGAAGACGAATGGATTGCATCTTATATGTAGATATAATTGTTCTGTACGCGTGTTTGTTATCTTAGTCTTCTTATTTGGCTGCACCGATTTTAGTGAAATTTTGTTTGTATTTTTTGATAGATCCATTGATATAGATGATGGTCCAGATGGTTTCATAATAATATTAGGTCCTGTAGGTAATGCTTCACCCAGTGTTTATTATAGTACAATAATTAAATTATACAAAATCATATTTTTAATATTGTTTTAAAATAATTATAATATCAGAACCTAGTTAAAAATGGAGATAGAGAAAGAGACAGAGAGAGAGAGATACAGACAGACAGAATATATTTAACCAGAAAATTATAAACATCTTTATAAATATAGCTTTTTTCAGAATAAAAATCGAACCCACATATCGTGTTACGTTTACGTACCTACTGAGCGATGAAAGCATCAATTTTTATTACCTTTCCCATTTTACACATACCACCAATTCGATATTGGAAAACGTTACATAAAAAACATTACTTTTAAGTAATGAAAGTAAATTTGGCACTGTTTTTTTGGTCGAGATAATGCAAATCTTTTATTGTAATAAAACCTTTAAAATGAGCAAAAAATATCCGCCGCAATTAAAGCTACCGAGATGGTGGATAACTTGGAGAATCTTTGTATAGCGACTTAAAATATCGAATAATAGAATCCTTAGATATTTTTGTTGTATAAATATTTTGTGGGGGAAGTACTTTTGTACTTTTTTTAAAAAAAAGAAGATAAATAAGAATCTATATAAAAATGTGTGAACGAGGAAAAAGGTTTTTTGGAATGCTTACATTTTTGTCACTGTTATTATTGAAGAATGTCATCATATATACGTCTAAATTACTTCTGCTACTGCTACTTGGTACTTAGTAAGGACGCTGAAGTTTGGAATGTAGGTTCCTTGGGAAGTATAAGGAACATTCAGAAAGGATATCTAGAAGATTTTACGAAAACGGAAAAAATAGAGACTACATTATATAGTTGACATAAACGAAATAGACAGCAACAACAGACTTACAAGTTAATAGCAAGAAATAAGTAAAGGGAACCTTTACGAAAAATTCGGCTAAACCTTCCCCAAAGGATATTTGGTTATAATAGTTTCTTAACAAAAAGGTGAAATGGATCCTTCAGTGTCATTTCAATGTCTATCATTCGGTATCCGTCTTTCACGGCGGCACAATTTGTTATAGAGGATGGCCGTTCGGTAAATGTGAAAACTTTATATTGATGTTAGTTTTTCTTTAATTTTTTTCTTATCTTATCTTTACGCGTGTTTCGAATTATGAGTAATTTTTCCTAGTTATTGCTAAACCGTAATGTAAAAACAATGTTTTTTTTTAATAATTAATGCACATATAAGTATATCTCCAGAATTACACTATCTCTATCACTCCATCTCCCTTCTGTCTAAGCTGCTGTGTGCGGGATTTAGCGTGAAACTGATTTCAATTTTTTATAAGTTTTTAAGCTCGTAACTCGTAGGCAGAGGAAACCTAGTGTTAAGACACTATTATCGAATTTCTTTGAAAGTTATTTTAATTATTTAAAAACTTTTATTTCAGCTAATATCATTATTATGTTCTTTTTACTAACCTTTTAGACCTTTTTCCAAAATTTATAGATAATTTCGTTTCATATAAGAATTTGGTTTACCTAAACGAAGATATTTCAAGTGAAAAAACATCGAAAATAAAAAAAAAGCCAGCACGAGAACGCAATAAGTCTGAAAGGCAAACTTTTGAATCGCTAGGTTTAAAACTTAAAGACTCAATCTCTTTGAGTGGGGGTTTTAAATTTGTTTCAAAGGAGAATGCGTTTTAAGATACAGTATCGAATGGTGCAAAGTGGTTTGTGGGGGTGTGATAGGGTGTGGTGGGTGTGGGTGGGGGCCAGAGGACAAGAGCCGTCATTTGCAAGAACTTCAGACGCAGAGAAGTTACACAAGTTGTCACCAGGCTTTATTTAGGTTTTATACTTTTTACCCTTCACTTGCGTTGGTTATGATGATGATAATTAAAGAGCATTCGGTTTTGGATTTTAACGAAGTTATTTTAATCTGTGGTCATAGATTTGTTTGTCTTTTTTCCGTATTCTCTACCTTATTTAAGTCTCTGGTTTATAAAATCTTTAAACCTAATTAAATTATTATTATTATTTAAATAAATATACCAGCTATAAGTAAAACAAGTGGTTATATTATATTACAAAGACCAGAATTCAGAGCACAAGTTTCGGTCAGTGGCCAGTATAATTAATACGATCGAGTATCTAACAGGAAGTGCAAAATGGCGGCGAGTAGCCAACATGGATGCGCTTCCGCTCGGGGACAATAATTAATCTAGTACTTATTTTGCTCTCACAAGGGTTCTGGTGAAATTGCAGCTAATATTTATTCAGATATGGCAACACAGTGTGCTCTGGGTTTCTATTGTGTCTGAAAATGTCATAAACATTTTAACTTACGAATATAACTAAGCTTAGCTTCTTGAGATGGAGATGGAGATGGAGATACTTGTGTTACAAATGAAATGGCTCTCAATCTTTTGTCTACACATTGTACAGTGGATGAATTTCTGGATAAAGGAATATTAATATATATATTTTTATTTGCTTAGATTTTAGATTTGAGCTTTACCTCGTATATAGCAGGGTCGGCGAGTGTTAAGTCACGACTCTCCGTTCTCCACGTCTTGTGCAATTTTCGAGGCATCACGTGTTGAATGGCAGTTTCCTTGTTACAAAAGCGAGGAAAAGAAAAAACTTCATTGCACCGAATGCGAGTCGAATTCACACCGTCGTATTATTTTATATCAATATTTAAACAAATAAGAGCACTAATGAAAAACATCCATATTTATTGAAAAAAGAACTTATCAACATGTTGAACTCCTGGCCCCACCACTGTACGACCAGTTATAGTAAATCCTTACACTATTAAATTTAATACCTTGTTCTATTATTTTTAGGTATTAGGTATAGGCAGGTAGGTATAGGTAGAGGTATAGGTAATAATTAATATGATCGAGTGAACAAGCAAATGGCGGAGTGTGAGAGATGCGCTTCCGCCGGGACAATTAATCTTGTAGTGCTCTTGCTAGTGTCGTGCTAATATTTATTCGGCACTACGAATGCGGGTGATCGTCTGGATTCTTACTTTCTTTGTTGTGTTTGTTGTTTACGTTTTACTTTGAAGGAGTTTTTGTTTTTGTATTGAAATATTTTGTAAAATTACTTAAAAGAAAGAAACTCTATTTTTCTATCTTGGTCGTGTCGCAGTGGCGAATTAAAATATTTAATATTTTCATTTCTTAGGAAAGGGAAATATTTTTTTTGGAAGCGTATAAGAATTTTAAACGAACCCGCATCTCTTGGAAATCGTCTAAGCACTCCGACCCCTAAGCCATAACCATCAAGTTACGTCGTAATCCTTAATCCTTATTGGTAAAACTTATCTATGTTATAAAAGTCTCACCTATTCTACATCAAATTTAAATCTACAGTCACCACGACGAGTTAATAAATGATTAACATTGATATATTCTGATAAGATATTTTAAACACATACATAAAAATATCGGCGATATCGTTAAACAATTGAATTTAACAAATCCAATTAAATTTAACTATAAAAAACTCCAGTTAAATTTAACCTATTTCGAATGCGGTAACCGAAAGACGTATGATAATGTTTTACATAATGTTTGCATTCCCGCGAGTGCTATAATGTAATGGCGATAAAATTAATGTAACGTTCGTTCTTTACGTTGTGTGTTCTGGAGCAGTTAGCTTGTTAAATGCGGTTTCGTTTTTTCGAAATATGGTTTAGTATACTAGCGGCCCGCCCGCGGCTTCGCCTGCGTGAACTACGTTATTATTAATTTCTGTCAGCATGAGTACCTACGTCCTATAAGTGACGTCCATGCAAAATTTGAGACTCCTAGCATTTGTAGCAACGAAGTTTCATACAAACTTTCAACCCCAAAAACAACCCCTTAGAAGTCGAATATTGCAAATTCCCGTCTTAGCGAGCACCTACGTCCTATAAGTAACTCCTATGAAAAATTTGAGATTCCTAGCACTTGTAGTTTCTGAGATTTCGTGATGAGTGAGTGACCTTTCGATTTTATATATATAGATATATATAGAACATACACATATTAGTTGTTTATTATAACATTATTTTTTTTGGTTCACGCTATATCACGTCAATGGCAGGGGGAGGAGAAGGAACCTAAGAAACTAGGAATCTAGTGTTAAGGACTCCATTCTCATAAAGACACTTCCGTTCCCCACTTTGAGAGCAAGCAAATGAAAATATTAAAATATTTGTTTTTCTCGAGTGGGAATGGAACCTGTAGCGTTTACAGTCGTACGCTTGTCCTTGCGCTACGATTGGACTCAAAATATAAATTTATATAAAAATAATTGCCTTTGGTTGAAATTTGGTTTGTTTGTTTATTTACTACTTAATTCAAGTTTTAAATGAAAATCTGTTATCGAATTTAACATTAATTTCCTATTTAAATATATGTTCGTGAGTATAATGTAGATATATTACGTACACGATTAATTTGCGGTATTTGTTTTTGCGGAAACAAAATGTTAAATATGACAAATTATATATACTTAATAAGTTGTTTTACACATTTTAAATGAAATCCTACGAGATAGAATCAGACATGAAAAGTAGAACGAAAGACTACACTACACATTGCTCTAAGAATTGCTCAGCTGAAATGGCAGTGGATGGGGACAAGATGGGGCGGAATGGTTCTGGAGTGGTGGCCGCGAATCGGACGACGACGTTCGGTGGGCAGATCCTCCACCAGGCGGACGATCTGGTCAAGATCGCATTGAGGTAACATGCGTCTGACAAGTGACACAATTATTATATGGAAAATCTTATTTTTTGACATTGGCGAAACGGTACCATAATGAAAGAACAGAAAGAGAGAACAGAGAATCTAGTTCTAGCTTAAGAGAATCCAATTATAATGTCCAAAGTTTTTACCAGATACGGTAGGCAGGAGGAAATTAGTGTTTAGATACTGAGTATTTTCGCAATTTTCATCCGCTTCTGGAGAAATAATGTGTGGAGTGATGGAATTAACTTTACGTTTTTTATGCCAAATATAATAAAGTTAACTTAGCGAATAAAAATAAGTATTTATTAAACAACTAACAGACGTTATAAGCAATAGAAAAACATTGACATTAGAAAGGAAAACTACATTAGAACAAACAAAAATTCTAATACTCTATAATTATTATTAAAAAAAACTATATCTAAAAAAACACAAAAGAGACATTATATTTTTACTAAACATAATATAATGATGTTTAAAGTAAATAATCAACACAGACACTTCGCTCTCGTAGTCGGTTTATTAGACAAGCATATTGCATTATCCATGAACATTCCACATCTGTAGTGGTGCTCGCACGAGTTCTAAGACAGTGCTTCGAGGGGGTTTCGAGGATCGACGAGATGCTGCACTTAAAATTCTTAATGTAAATTAAGTCCTGTTTGTAAGACTACAAGCGAATTAAGTGTTATAAGATAGTAATATATGAAAAAGCTTGTGTTGAGTATGTTCTTGTGCTGTCGATGATTAAATTAATGTTTATTAATTAGTTGATGATAAATTTAAAAAAAATTTGGGGTCATGCTGTAACCTGTAAACCTGGGAACCTAATATTGAGATACTAAGCTTTTTTACTCACTTTCCGCGGAATTCTGGAGGTAATGCGTGTTGAGAGGCGAAATTCAATGTCGCGTTTTGCCTTGTGACCAGAGCGAGTTTTCTCGAGTGGAAAGCGGAAAACGGAGTGCCTTAACACTAGGTTCCCATTGCCTACTTTGCCTTGTGTGCAGAAAACAGCGAGAAGCTATAATTAAATATATTTTATAAATAAGCATTATTTAAGTTTTAGTTCTCTATATTTAATACGTTATGTTAACAAGTAGTACTTGTATAGAGCAAAAAATAGCGTTTTAATTAGTTGAAACCAATGTAATTACACGAAAAACGAAAACCGTATTAGCATTCCAAGTCAAAGCGAAATTCAAACATTTTTGTTGATTTTAAGCATTGCTATGTCAAAAGTATACGTACATTTTTTATCGAAAAAGCGAAACGAAATGCAAAATCGTACCGTATAGATCGTTAAAGGCCAAACGCGACAGGTTGTGGGTTCGATTCCCACTAGAGTAAATGAAATATTTAATATTTTTAATTCTTCGTTCCACTTAATACAAAATGCCTCTAGCATTCAGCATTCAGCGGAGTGTCCTAACACTGGGGGCCCTCGCCAATCCCGCTACATGCGGGATATAGCGTGAAGCTGCAAAAAAAGATTAGATCGCTTTAATTTAGAAATTTCAGGTAATGGGAATATCATTAAAGCAGCTACCGCCGATTTTAATTTCCTGCATAACGCTTGCAGACGGTACAACGGTGACGATTTATTTACTGAAATAAATATTTAAGTACAACTCACTGTTGGGAGCCCGTCGAGAACATCAGCTCTGAAAATAGCTGGGAATTTTGTATATTTTAAGTAAATTAGAGAGAAATGGAGAAATTGCAGGGAAATTAAGTTACGTATTGCTATTTATTACATTGGAAATTCTTTCTTTGTATACATATATTTTTTACAAACCGACATTTTTCTACTGCGCTACGAAAACCTTGAATTTGTTTAATTATCTTTTGATAATGATAATAATTAGACATCATGAAAAATCTTAGCTTCCTTGTTTATAATTATTTTCTAAAGAAAACTCTGGTACTAAAAAGAATCTCTCTCCGCTCTCTCTGGCTACCTAAGGATACAGTTTAAAGCAGTAACAAAAAGTAAGTAAATAAGTCCTAGTTTTCAATAAATATACAAATCTACTTATTTACATTAAACGAACGCGATCGTCGATGTGAATTTTGCATTCCTTTTAAAGCTATCATATTAAAAATTGGAAAAGCCAGAGTGTGCTTCATATATAGCGTCGGTGTTGACCGATTTTTCCAACTTCGCATTTTTCACGCGCCGTCCATTGTACATATGACATGAGTTGCACCTCAATCGTTTGAATTGTTTTTAAGCTATACTAGTTCTATAGTAGCTGTACATATTCGTATGTGAGAGTTCTCTATATATATATACTAGCGGCCCGCCCGCGGCTTCGCCTGCGTGAAATATGTTATTATTAATTTCTGTCTCCATGAGT
>HE671293.1:0-38062 GCA_000313835.2 Heliconius melpomene melpomene | reverse complement strand
ATAATGAGTTTTGTCGGCCGCCGAAACAACGAGGAACTTTTGTAATTTAATTTATGCTCATAGTAGATCCCGTTACATGGCTATATATGTTGAACTTTGATTCACTTATAGCGTTAATCTTTAATATTTAATGTATGGATATATTTTTAGAAGAAAATGCTGGAAGGTATATGTAGGCAAGTGCTTTTATGAGGCCAGCCGTGGCGCATGGGCACAAGTTTATAAGGGTGTGGCTGCGATAGGTTGTGGATTCGATTTTCATTCGAGGAAATTAAATGTTTATCATTTGCAATGCTTCGCTCTGGTGAAGAGGTAGAGCATAGCGTTGAGTTTCGCAATGAGTGATGCCTTCAGATTTCAGCGGAAAATGGCGAACGGAATTGTTTTAATTCTGGTTAGCCTTCTATTTGCGGGATACAGCTTGAAACTAAAAAAGATCCCGTATACCGTGAATTTTAAAAATATTTCATTAGTTTAGAAATCTCAATTCATTAAAACATTTATATGATTAGTTCGTGCCACAAATAAAGATCTAACTGGATTAATATTAAAGTATTTTTTGTACATTTGAATCCACAATAAATGAAGAAAATTAGTAAAACAGACACTCAGCAGAAAACATACTATTTATTCCTCGACATCTACAAAACCGAATACTGATTCTTTACAACAATATCGATTTCTAATGTAACCATATATTACAAATCGATATTTAAATGAGCGCGATAACAGCAAGGTAGTCGACGATAGGACGACGCTTGCCAAATGATAGCTCATTTGGGTCGAAGCGGGCGATACTATCGCTTTTCGCCCATGTCATCGCTTTTGATATACATAGGGCGACGTTTGTAGCTGAAGAATCGGCTGTACTGGCCTTTTGTGGTTATCGAGGTTCGAGTGGATGGAGAATGTTAAGGTTTGTGATGATTTTGAACGGGTATGAAGGATCGCTCGTCTGCCAAGAGCATTTATCTAAAGATGGCGTCAAGGAATCCAGCTTAAATATGAAACATTCAGATTTACGATTCCTTGGAGTACAGTCATGATATTTGGCACGAAGAGATATTTTGCAAAACAATTGTATTTTGTATATACTTGCAAACTTAAGTTTGTCAATTTTTATAAGTTGTCTTCTTGAAATTAGTATGGAAGCTTCGGCGAGCGAAACCGAATCGCACTTAACTGGTCTTTTACGGTAGAAAATTTGGATAGATTGATATGAAAAAACAAATTATATATATAAAATAACAAATATAATTTAATATTATATTACCTAATGCGAAAATGAAAATATTACCTTATTTTAATTTTTTTTGAGAAATATAGTAAAATTATTGATTCTTTACTTCTACTAGGGAATTACCCCTTACCATCTTACCATACATGTATTTGTTGGTTCAACATATATACGTATATAGAGGTAAATATATATTACCAGGCCAGCATCTGGATGCTTAGCTGACCGCCACACGATGTGGTAAGCCCCCTGTGAATAGTCGGTAAACCTAATGTGGGTGTTGAATTTGATATTCTGCTAGTATTGTCTGTCTGTGCGTATATTAATGGTAATCATTTATTAATATTGATATATTGCTTGTACAGAAGTACATAGATCGATATTATTATTGTTATATTAAAAGAAAATATCGTAAAATCTTATTTTTTATGTTTGTTATATTTGTAAAGTTGTTTTAAATTTTTTTTTATAATTTTTCGTGGTTCAGTAAGTTTAATGAAATACTTAATTTAATTACAGTATTTCTTATCTGTGTAAAAGCTAAATTATAAAAAAAATATATAAAGTTCATTCGTTTCGTAAAATAGTCTACGTAGAATGTCTTTTATAAGATTTTAAAAAATTGACTAAAAGGATTGTTATTTTAATACACACACACATAAAAACTTCAAATAAAAAATATATAACTAATTTCTGCCCAAATTCGAGACAAGACGAGAGAAAAGTAGAGTTGGGTGGCAAAACTCAACGCCATGTTTTTTTATCGAAGTAGGGAAATAAAAATTATTTAAGTATAGTCATTTCCACATGTCGACTCCTCATCCACATTTGCATGTTTACTTACAGTCAGAGGCTGTTATTGCGCTACTACATTCTTCATTCAGTCGTTTATTTTAGGTTCACGATGTATTCCGCACATAGCTGGGTGGGTAGAGGGAACCTAGAGTTAAGACACTCCGTTCTCATTAACACACTTTCGTTCCCCAATTCTCGAGGTCTTCTCAAGGTATATTATTTATACCATTTATAAATCTCAATAAACCAAAGTAAATCGAACTAGTACAGTTCTCCAAGCTATTACATTTATATGTAGAACTTAAATGCAGTTTCCATTCAAAACGCTATCGCAATCACCGCCTCCACAGGTAGTCGAGTGAGTTTTATCGGCAACTGGTCGCAAGATCGATTTTCTATTTGTAGAAACTCGGATTCTTTTCAACGTTTGACACTTCCACTTTATTTGATAACTCTTGAATTTTGATTCAATAACAGTTTTATTTTATTTTCTATGTGTTTTCGACTTTATTCTTTGATATAAAACAGCTTTTTCCCGTTTAGCACGGTAGACAGAGGGTATTTAGTGTTATGTTATTCCGTTCCCACCTTATTTCGGAGAGATGAGTACCGTAACATAAATGAAAGTGAATCTAAAATTATAGGATAAAATACGTACGAATAATTGTAAAAATATATTCAAAATTTAATATTTTAACATAGTATCCAAAACGCTAAAAGATGTATAGATCGCTTGGTGCGAGCGGAAGCGGAAGTGGTATCATAAATTCTGTGTTCGAGTCCGCCTAGCGGGCTTCCGGGAGGAAAATGTGCCCAATATCGCGCCATTCACGTTTTTTTTTTCATATCACCCGTATCGTGCATGCATTAAACTCTAGCGAGTTCTATTTTATAGCTCTTTGTTGCCGTCGTAAAATAAAAATGGCGAAAACGTCAGAAATCGTTCATAAATAAACTTGAATTATAGGCGTATAACTTATTTAACATATATACGGATTATGTAAAACGAAATTTTGCTCTTATTTATCGACAACACATAATAATTTTAATATAAATAGATTCAGCTCCACAGCAGAAAGGCAGAGAAAACCTAGTGTCAAGACACTCATACCCCGCTTTCCTGGACACCAGAGCGAAGAAATAAAAATATAAATGTAAATGTCTTATCTATATATATAAAAGGAAATGTCCTCACTGACTGAGGTAAGACGCACGCACAGCCGTAACTGCTGATGGTAGAAACGTGAAATTTGGACAGATGTTTACTTTCGTAATCTGAACATCCACTAAGAAGGGATTTTGAAAAATGTTAACCCTAAAGGGCTGAAATAGGGGTTGAAAGTTTATATGGAAAAATCTTTAAATCGCCACAGATTTTTATAAAATTTGAAATTGAGACTCTTAAAAATATTTCATTGAACACGTGTTTCATGGTTTATTAGAATTCACATATAAAACTTTCCAATCATAATTTAGGTCATTGTACCTATATGAGAATGCCAAACTTACTAACTTAACTTCGTTAAACTAATGCGTCTCCTTAGTTCAGCATCTTAACCGTTTGATGCCGAACGAAGATTGATTCGGCCCGTTGTGACACCATCCATCACTCACCGCGCAAACACGTCGCCAATCTAACAATAGCAACACTGTCAATGTATGGCACGTATATAGAAAGTGTTGAGTAATGTAACCTATATGAGATGGAAGTCGCGGTCTTTGATTGTATTAAGATAGGAACGAATTAGTGTTAATAAGTATAATATACTGTATGTAAGTTCTGGATTAAGTTCTTTTTCAGCGGGAATGTTCTTTTGTAGGCTGTCATGGCACAGGGGGTCAAGGGTGTGACCGATCTGAAGGGTCCGATTCCCCACTAGGGGAAATGAATTGTTATTAATAATATTTTAAGGATACTTCAGGCTTTTTAACAGAATTATTTTAGGATAAAATGGTGGAAAAGAGTTATGTTCAACAAAAAGAAAACTTTTCTATAGTAAAAACCAAATTTATAAAAAAAACCAAACATAAAAGCAATCTTATCCTGTAAAAGACAGATAATATTTTTTTCAGGCGGACTATTTATTCCTAAATAAGAGGGTCCACGCATACCAATAGTTTGGCATTAATGGAAAGAACAAAAGTCTTCCACGCTTCAATGTGGAACGTCAAAGGCGTGTGAACTAGATACGTTCAAACATTTGAACTATTATAAGCTGTTTAAAATTTAAAATTTACTGGCTTCTTTCATTTTGATGAATATTTTTGTTATCATCATTTAAGGAATTTGACGTTAAGTTCCACCACTAAATTGCGAAATTCAAAAAGTGTGAAGCTGCTTTTCTTTTAAGGCATAGCATAGCATTGGACTCTAGTTCAAGATATTTTTTTTATTTCACACTATATCCCACAAGTAGCTGGGTAGACAGAGGGAATCTGGAAACCTTGTGTTAAGACACTCCGTTCCCATTAAGATACTTCCGTTCTCCACTTTCCGCCATATTCTGGAGGCATCGCATGGTGAATAGCAGAAGTCAACTTAACTTCTTTGCTTCGACACCAGAGTAAAGAAATGAAAATTAAACATTTCGTTTCTTCCAGTGACTGGCCTCAATAGTATGACAAAAATTGTAATATAATTGGAGCAATCAGTATACCTTTACTTCAGTATACCCTCGCACCTTCCAACTAGCGCCAGTATAAAGCCGAACACACACCATACAGTGCTCGTATCTGTAATTCCCATCTCCTCGTACAAAGCTACCTTGATTACGGTTGCCACGGGCGACGGGGGCCTGAACGCGGCCTAATGCTGCCTTTTTATATGGCGATCGATGACAGATTGAGGGGCCCTCCGTAACGAGCGGTTTGCGGCAAATGAGCGGTTGCTGAGAACAGCCTATAATTTTATACCCTTATGGTCATTTGGTCGTTTTGTTGACGTTATGTTATTGATAACCTGGTATAATTGTCGCGTTATCTGTGTGTGTTGAAAACTGATTTGTTGACTTTATGGTGTAAATGGTTGGGTTCGAGTCGATTGTAGATATGTCTAATAATTAGATCTGAATAAATATGTCTTGTTTTAAGTAATGTATTCTCTTTTAGGGTCTCTCTGCTTCCTACTTTCCGTCGTATTCTGGTGGTATTGCGCGTTGCATGGCGGAGTTCAACGCCGCGTTTTGTCAAAATTGCAAATATTTAAGCAAAACATCAAAGACCATCACCAATGATCAACATCAACATCAACTAACTATACCGAACTGCATCCGATGTTTGTGGATTCGATTCAATTAAATATTTTAGGTCTTCCAATCTGATTAAAGGGTAGCACGTTTGCGTTTCTCCACTAAAACCTCAACCTCATTGTTTGACCGAACTGAAAAACCAAGTAATGATCCACAAATTTTACTTATCATCCTTTTTATACCAGAAATATTTCAAAACAAAAAAAGAAAGTAAGCAAAAAACTCAAATATCGATTCATATCGGGGCCGCTTTAACGAAATCCCTAGACCCGGACTCCATTTTAATATCTGATGCGGTCATCAGTTTCCCCTCGTTATTTTGTCGACAGATTAAAAACCACGAGTCACTTTTGACTTACTGCTACTGCGTTATCAAGGCGTTTTTATTTTGCAATATTAATGAATGAAATAATAATTAAAATTGTTATTATTGTTAGAAAAGTAGTAGAAATAGCTGACATTCCATGTGATGGCCTGTTTTTTAGGGATTTTTAGAATTTTTTTACCGACCACTAAATAGATAGATGTTTATTAAGTTTATTATCATTTATTAATATATTTTGACAGTATCAATATAAATTTGTAGTTAGAAATATGATGAAGAACACGAGTTACAGCGTTCTGAAAACTCTGCCTCGAAAAATTGGGCTTGCACTTCCTCCACGGTTTTCGCGTTGTTGTCACTCAACACACATTACCTCCAGAATCCGGCGGAAAATCTAACGGAGTGTTGTAACCCTAGGTTCCCTCTGCCTTCCCTGCTGTGTGCAGGATACAGAGATAATTTTAATTAGAATTCATATAGTACGGCTAGCATTAACATATTAGGTGACGCTAATGTAAATTAGTATATAGCACAAATTGAGTTATAGCGTTGTTATGCTATTGATGAGCACTGCGTTAATGCAAATCAAGACAAGTGTGATTCATGTTCATGGTAGATATCGTCCTATTTATCTATGTATATTTACTTCCTGCACACAGCAGGGTAGGCAGAGGGAACCTAGTTCCCTAGTTAGCAGGTTAGCCACTCTCCGCATAATTCCCAAAATCGAGTTTTGTCTCGTGTAAATAAACAATTCATTTTCTCGACTGGGGATCGAACCCGAAACAAGTCGCGCTTACAGTCACTTGTGCCTCTACGCCACGAATGTCCTCTTTGATAAGTGTAAATTAACAATAATATAATTAAAACTAGTTGTAGCCCGCAACTTTGTTGTCTAAAGTACAAAATGTCTAATCCATCTATGCTTTTACTAATTAACACTACCCTAGTCTATTACTAGTGTTTCCTCCTCTCCAACTATTATCTCAACCTCAGATCAAGTAAGATATAACTATGTATTCCGCTGCCTTTCCTATATAACGTATATAGCGTGAACCTAAAAAAAGGATATAATAAATCCAACAAAATCAGCTTCACGCTGTATCCCGCACCCAGCAGGATTGGCAGAGGGAACATAGTGTTAAAACACTGCGTTACCCACTTTCTGCCGAATTCTCGAGGTATTGCGTGTTGAGTAGCAGAACTCAACTACGCCTTTGCCTCGACACCAGAGCGAAGAAATGGAAATATAAACGTAAATAAATATTTCACTTCCTCGAGTGGGAATCGAACCGACAACCGTCGCGGCCACGACTGCATTTTAATACTATTTATATTTAACTTTAACATAAAATTATTTGATGGTTCGCATATAAATAACACGCTTAACGTTACCTGATGAACTGATTCGTATTATAATATGACATGGCACGGTGTAGACCGCGGAAATGATAAATTAAATTCTGCAACACAAAGATATTTTATGTTAATTTTTTTTTATTAATGTTGTTTGTTCGTTGATTGAATGTTGATCGCGACGTTTTCGTTTCGTTAGTTTATGTTGTTTGTTGTTTTTGGGGAATGTTGTTTTTAAATTTAAATTTTTCGACTATAAATGTGATGATTATAGGATATTCTTTAATTATGTCGCCCTTTGTAGTATACTGGCTCGCTCTGGTAACAAGACAATGCGCGGGGTTGAATTCCGCCACTCAAGACCTCTTAAGATGTCTCGAAAGTGGGAATAGTCAGATTTTGATTTTCATTTAACGTCGTACTCGCATACAGCAGAGTAGGCAGAGAGGATCTAGTGTTAAAATACCTACTTCGTTTCCTAGGCACCAAGTGCAGTCCACCAGACATTGCTTTTAGAATAATTATACCATACCAGAGCGAAGAAATGAAAATAATTAATTCCTTTGCGTGGGAATCGAATCTACAACAACAAAAGTCAGTCAGAATTCCTTCAATATTTTCTGTTTTTAAGGTCCCCTATGTACGACAATATACTCGTAGTTAGTACTTAATAGTTGTAAATCACTTTATATGCGTTGTAAGCGACTGGGGTGTTAAAGTACCCCGGGCTACGCCAAAGGCACATATGAGATTAAAAGCATTGGATAATACGTGTCTCTATAATTCCTATTTTTTTGTTCCTTTTAGTTCCTGAGGCTGTGAATAGAGAGATCTTGTTAGGCAATGAGAAACAATTTTATATTAGTTTATTTTGATAAATTGTTATAAAAATAGTTTTAATTATTTTAATTTCGTTATCTGTTTTTTTCAATTATGTATGTTGAAATTTGTGTTTTGTAAAGCGAGAAATAAAAATTACATGAGCATAAATATTTAAGTGTTAAGAGGGGATTGATCCCACTACCATCACGATGACATTCTGAATCTGACACTGTGCTACAATAGTCATTTGTTTTAAATGTAGCGAGAAATAAATGTAATTATTCCTCTGTGTGGGATTAAATTCACGACCATCGCGATAACAGTCCTAGGCTATGAATCTACAACGATAGTCAATTCTAATTTATTGTAAATACAGGCCAACTGTGAGTGGGAAGCACGAATGGTTCCGTACCATTATCTATATAAACCGCAAAACAACACTTTTCGTATTGGAGCCCCCTTAAATATTTATTTCTACTAACTAAACTTGTATTTACAGTGAAAACAGAAATATTTATCCTCTGTGAATATTACAATTGCCTAACTATGATATACAGACTGGTGACAGACGGACAGACGGACAAACCGACAGTGAAGTTTTAGTAATAGGGTCCCGTTTTACCCTTTGGGCACGGAACCCTAGAAAAGTGATACTATATATCGTACTAATATGTAAAGCTTATATGAAATAATAAAATTTTGATATTTGCAATGTAATCTTTGTTACGTAGGTGTTTCTTGCAAGCGGGAGCTTAGCATTTGTACAGCTCCTGTGACGGGTTAAGCTGCTTAAATACAGGGTGTTGTCTCGTCCACTTGTGTCTCTCTAATGGACGGAATAGCCTCAAGGCATTCTATACGTTTTTAGTAAAACACACATGTTACATGGCTGAAATAGGAGAAAATAGTTTTAATAAAGAATTTAAAATCTTATAAAGAATTGTTGTTATATGTTTTCTTTAATAAATCTTATAAGTTGTTAATATAAAGTGAAAATATTACGAATGTTTCTTTTTTCTTTAAATTATATTTTAAGACACGTTTTACGCTACCTTTATTTTATTCGATGTGCCAAAGAATTCTTTTTAAAAAAAGTCTCCCTACAAATTATATTACAACAATCATATTTAATTATTACGTGTGTTCACTTAACTACTGCCAAATGCGGGGTAACCAAAGATAATTTAGCGGTAAATTACTTCCCCCCTTCATTTTTCGCCTATTTTACAGAAATTGGGTGTGGGGTGACGGTGCTAAACATCACATACCACACTTTGTCGAATCTAACCACACAAGAGGAACCATTAATTACTTTATTTCAGAGCAGGCAGAGAGAAACTGGAAACCTGGTGAACACTGTTCCCATGAAGTCACTTCTTCAACACATAGCGTGTTGAGTGCCAGAAAATCGAACCTACTCATCACATCCACCCAATCCCCATCCATACCATTTTTTTATTAAAACCAATTTATTTCATAACCGATCAACAACGATCCCCCCCAAAACTATTTACGTTCAACCACATAATTAATAACCATCGATCGTACAACGTATTATAATGACATAACCACCACCACGTATTTATTCATTCACAAAGGCGCAATTTTGCTGCATCAGACGAGAGATAATACGATGCGTCTACCAACATTTGTGATGCATGGACTATCTGCCAAGTTTAGGCATTAGACTTGCAGATATTTTGTCGCGCCGGAACCAACTTTTGAAATATGGTCGGTGAGGTCTTATTTATTACTTCTAGGTTCGGTTGTTAGCTGGTGTAATGTAGCTTATGGGTGGTTGCCAACGGTTTTAGGTTCGGTTATGTGGTGCTCTTGCACTATTGTGCGAAGCTTTAATCGACTGTATATATTTATGGGGGTAATTTAGTATAGTTTCTTTTCCAATCGTGGTGCAGTTAACGCAATAGGCTGTGGGTTCGATTCCCTCTCGAGTAAATAAAAAATGTAATATTATTCCCTCCAATCTGGTAACGAAGCAAAGCGCGGTGTTGCAATTAAACATCAAATGCGTCCAGAATTCGGCGCAAAGAAAGAGGAAAGGAAGTATCTTAATGAGAACGGAGTGTCTTAACACTAGGTTTCCAGTTTTCCTCAGCTGCCCTGCTGTGTGCAGGATTTATTATGAGGCTAAAAAATTATAACTTATGTTACTAATGCCATTTTGGCAAATTAGACCCTGACTGGCGTGTAGGTCCAACTCTATATTTTTTTTCTAAAAAATATCGATTTAATTTACAATTTCATTTTATTTTATACCCACAATATATTTTGTATAACTTCACATCGGCTTATCTGTTGAAATTACATAAACTAGAACAAAACCAAACAAATATAAATATTCATTCGCAATATTTAATACCTATACAAAATATTTCCAATAGCACATTCATGTTTCAGAATTTAACGAACGACATATAAATGACGAATCTCGAATATTTTTAAATAATAAAATAACTTTAAAATGAAATACGTCGCGGATTACCTTTTCCACGTAGATTACTGTGACAAAGAACTTACCTATACGTTAAATATACGGTATACCTACATTATGGTAAAATGACTTTTACCATTTATGACGTAGAGGTTATTATGTGACGTCACTTTCCAGTCAGCGCTCGTTCATTACATCGCTTATTTTACTTAATGGTTGAAAAAAAAACGCTATTCGACGATCGTCGCCGCAAAATATAAATCACGACAAACAAAAGCTTTGGTAAACGAATACTTTTTCAATTAAAACGGGAGTTTTAATTAAATGAATACTTAAGCCAGGGTTCAATGGCAAGCATTGCCTAATGCCGATTGACATTTTTACAGCGGTGTGAACGGTGGAAAAATTTTATTAACCAATTGAGAGAGGCTTTAAATGGTATCTACAGGAAAATGGCGTCGCTTCATTAATTTAGATGGACGTTTTGAGCGTTTATTTAGTTACATTGACAGCGCCATAATCTGTTGATTTTGTATTCGACATTATCGATTGTTTTGTTTTAAATAGCAACCCTTTCAAGGTTATCTTTTTTTAAAATGTGTGTAATTAGAAATGGAATACTAAGTCTATAAAACTCTAAACTTATAAAGAAAATAGTGTTATA
Organism: Heliconius melpomene melpomene; assembly: GCA_000313835.2. Lineage (NCBI taxonomy): Eukaryota > Metazoa > Arthropoda > Insecta > Lepidoptera > Nymphalidae > Heliconius > Heliconius melpomene. The sequence continues at coordinate 27,163 of HE671293.1, read as the reverse complement.
TTAAACCGATTCTGTTAAATGAAAAACTGAATAACTTCAAGGAAAGTAATCCAAAAACTTATAGGAAAAAATCAGTTTGTATAATCCCGCCATGTCATTCTTTTATCTAACCTCAATAGAATAGAACAAGCTACTTTAATTATATAAGCAATTCCTCCCGTGGGAATCGAACCCATAACTGTAGCTAAAGGTTTGACCCGACTCTAGCTTAATATAAAAATATAACTTGCCCAATTTGACAAATCGTCACATACGGCGACCATTTTGATGAAAAAGCGATTGCCTTATTCCGACGCGGCCACTACAAATTAACGAACTCTTCAAACTCCCTCGAAACCCCATATTCGTGCAGCGCCGCGTATTAATAATAATTATTTATTGCGGGTGGGACGTGACAGGAACATCTCATACGAATTAAAAATCAGCCGCCATTTTGGGAATTGTGGGTGGGTGTTTTATTATGCTTGAAATGTTTTTAAGCTATTATTATATTTACATGAATGTGAAGACTCGGCCATTTTTTTTAAATGGTAGTGGATTTACTACTCTTTTTTGGAGAAGTTATAACTTACTATTATAATATGTGTTCTCGATACCTACTGTAGTTATTATAGTTTTCAAAATATGTATTTATTTATATATTTTTTAAATATAAAATATAACTCGTTTTTATATAAAGAAATATGGATTACTAGCGGCCCGCTCGCGGTTTCACCCGCGTGAACTATGTTATTATTAATTTCTGTCTTCATGACTACGTCCTAGTGACGTCTATGCAAAATTTCAAACTTCTAGCATTTGTAATAATGAAGTTTCATACAAACTTTCGACCCCAAAAACAACCCCATAGAAATCGAATATTCCAAATTCTCGTCTTAGCGAGCACCTACCTCCTATAAGTAGCTCCTATGCAAAATTTGAGATTCCTAGCACTTGTAGTTTCTGAGATTTCGTGATGAGTGAGTGACCTTTCGATTTTATATATATAAGATATACATATTCCATAAAATTTATAATAACAGTTCAAAAATATTGCAACCAATTAAGTGTAAAAAAAACTTGTTCATTCTCCGTGGTTCCGTTTTGAATGAGCGCGACTCTCTTATGCACTGTAAGCGAGGAAGCGCGCTAGCAATTTGTGAGTCTAACCTTTGCAAGAATTAAAGCGCTTGAGGCTAGAAACTTAGCGCATGCGCGCTTGATTCCCTCATTCCAGACGCCTACTGGAACGGTTTAATAGGACGTCTGTATGTGTAGTGGTGAGTCATATATGTGTATGCACGTGTACGCACACGCGTGTAGTTGTGTTGTGCGTGCATGTGTGTGTGCCGAAACAGCTTTTGTAATGTCGGCATGAATGAGAGAGAGGCACGATCAATATTTTGAGGTCCGCAAGTCGAGGGACTTATGAAATTTTTAGTAGTTTCATAATGTGCCCATGTCTGTATGTATATAATTATTTTATAGTATTAGTAAGTGTGTTTGTACGTTGTCGTTTATTAAATTAATATTTAATACCATTTTACTTTGATCCCTTCCTTTTTTTGTGTTGCCACTATTAAAAATCTAATGACAAACAATGTTTCCTGATACTCACCAGGAAAAATGTCTAAAACTTGAATCAAAATGTTTACACGCCATTTCCAATTTCTAAGATTTGAACTCCCAATCATCAGGCAGGCATCTAAACACGTCTACGTGCCACGAATATTACATACATAAATTTATAAAAAATATTAAGTTACAAGTATATTAAATTATGAAAACGGAATTATTATCAAAGGAATGGTGACGCTTTGTCTCCGTCAAACACATATATAAACATCTCTATAAATGAAGGTGCATTTTCTTTTTACTTTTAGTCTTTCTTTTATTCTTTAAAGCACTTTGTAACAATGCAGTGTAGAGTAATTCAATTCCTTATATTTTTTCCAGCTTTACGCTATATTCCGTATACGGCAGGACAGGCTTAAGGAACCTGGTGGAAACTCTGTTCCCCACTTTCTGCAGAATTCGAGACATTGCGTGTTGAGTGGAAGAACTTATTGTCTTGCATCTTTTTTGAAGTATTATAACGAGTTTAAATAACAAGTAATAAGTCGAAATAAGTGAACGGACACAGAGCACGAGAAGGGGAAGGAATGCTCAAGTTGGACAAGCGTAGTAGTTCGGATAAGCGATTGTTCGGTTGATCGATATCCGGATAAACAACGCTGTACTGAACACGGCTTTATAAATTCAACGTATTTAATTTTTGTTATGTAATCGATAACTATATCATTTAGTAAATATCTTTCTTCAATAATCAACAGCTTTTTACACAAAAGTTCTTAATAAATAAATAGAATCGATTTTTTTTAATAATACGTCAGTCTTACCATATAAAATAAATGACCTAAATTACGACAAACTAACATTTATCTAAATCAATTCTACATGAACATTTAAATTCAAGTGGCGCTTCATTTTAATGAAAAAAAAATGAGGGCAAATAATTAGAACAGTGCAAGCGAATGACAGAGCTACGACACGACGGACAAAGCGAGCTAAAGCTGGGTGCACACGTTGTTACGGATATATTTTTGTACTGGCAACTCCTAATGATATAACACTAGATAGCTTGTGTACTTATAACAATTATACATTTTAAATTAAAAGACATATGTTGAGAAGCTAAATAATTCGCTTTTCTAACATATCAATAGACATCGAGTGCACATAGCTCATAAAAACATAAAAATAGATATATAGACATGGACCATTTGAGGCGTAAATTATAAGAATTGTTTCAGGACAAGTGCATGTGACTTGAAATGTTTAAGAATTTGAAAATAATATAACCGCAAATCAAACGACAGAATAAAGAAAAGAAATATGAATTGAATTTCGGTGATTCCTTCTGTTTTCGGAGTATTGAGCTAAGCTCGAGATTAATTAAAATCAGTTAATTTAGGCTTCGAAGGATTGGATTTCATTTATCTGTCGCCTATCAGGCTTCTTTGATTCATTCAAAAGTAAACCTTAATAAAATTTTGGCTTTAATCACGTGACACTTGAGCTTTAGTGCCAATTTTAGTCTTAATAACATGACATTTTAAGCCTTTTTTTGTATATAAATTAAAAATGAAATCCAATCTAATAACTTACACCCAAAGATTCAGTTTTCAGCCAATTGAGAACTGAAAATAAATAACTTCAGAAATTAATTCATACAACAAACATTCCTATAGCTTTACTGTAATACCTTAGAGTCCTTCGCCAAGTGGCAAGACTCACCTGAAACTGAAGAAATTCTCTTTATTTATATTGAAATACATAATTGCTTAATATTTAAAGGTAGCAACACTGTAATTAGGATACAGATTCTAATATTTCATTTTTTTACTATGTTTAACAGTTGAATTGATACATCATTTTTTTCGCATTTTTTACCACAGATAATATATTAGTTTCTATTAACAATATCATTAATACATTTTCTAAAATTACCCACTATTAAATAATAAAAAATATTAATATTATCTAAAATAAATTCTATTTTATTCATAAGATAACTCTACACGTAGATATTTGAGAAATCAATCATCCTGTTTCCTGTTTGTGTGTGATGGTTCTCGGAACCATAGTTGTCATCAGCAACTGTCATCGTTATAGATGTATTATTTCTAGTGGGACTTGAACCCAATAGCTTGTGTGAACAATATGCAATTTAGTAGGAATTGCACACTAAGCAGTAATTTTTAAATTAGTTAAAATGCAATATACACAATTGGGAATATATAAAAAAATCTTATGTTCACGCAAAACGTTAGCAATATCACGTTGTATATCATATGAGAGCAGAAACGAAGTCGAAGGCGATCTTTAGTCGCGTATAAGATTTCTTCCCCGATTTATCACCCTCTATGCAAATAGTCGGCGTGATGGATATTGCGAGGGGCTCAGTTTAGCGATGTGTCGAAATTAATGTATTTTCGACGGCAAGTGCTATGAGTTTTTGGCGGAAATCTGGCTATTTTTCATCATGATGATGTTGATATTACTCAAGATGTATTCTTTCAGAATATTTTCTGAAGACTCAAAGATGTCATATATATTTTTCATCTCTTTTATGGTAGTTAGATTCTTGGCTTTTTACTTTTTACTGTGTTAGTAAGATCGCGAGATGAATGTGTGATATTATGGTAATGAAGGTCATTTTGTATCGTAAATATTACAGTGAATAGTTTAACATAGATCAATTTATATTTAGTTGGTGTTTTTTGTTTTATTAATTATAAATATGAAAATATTTTGCTTAAGTTAAGAAGTAAGTCTTATAGTTATATAGAAACTAAATATGCGTAAAACTGCCAAAAATTCTCACATCAAAACAATTGCAGATAGAAAATATAATCAATCTTGGTTTCCAATTTTGTTCATTTCGTAGAGTCAAGTAATCAACCAGTGGTAAATTATTCGTTCAGGATTAATTGGAACCTTGCGTTGGTAATCATCAGGAGCCAATCTGCTGCGGTCAGGATATGACCCCAATTTTGTAAGTTCAACTTTACGATGCATCACGTTATCCGATTGGACAAAAACCTGATAATTGATTAAATTGAATTTTACTAAATCTACACGAACTTCAATTTTCAAATTTATAAATTATTTAAGATATTCTTTTTATAAAAAAGGCAAAATAGGGCTTGGTCTGTATGTAATAAAAACAATATTTTATTGTTATTAACGCAAAGATAATTTAACTCTAATGACACGAACGTCTTCATGCAGTATTAAAAATTTATAACTATAAGTTAAAACATCTTAAACTAAAATGAACAATTATAGATAAACATTCTTCTAAGTGAGATATTAATCGACAACAATAAATAATAAATATTATACATAAGAATATTAAGAGTAACCGAAAAATTTAAAAAATAAACTTCACATAGCAAAATTAATCTACAACTGGCAACATTGTCTCATGGCCTTTGTATCGTGAATAGTACAGTTTATATAATAAAAGCGTCTTAGGTTTTGTTGTGCTGCGGTCCTCTGTACATGTCCTCGCTCGTCTTGTCCATTAATTACGACTCTTGATGCTACAGTTTTCTTTTTATCTTCGTCTCCATGTTTTTGCGTGCAATTTATTTTATTTTGCTGACTTTGTTAAATTTTATTTACAGATTCAACGTGCTAAACGGTAATAACAAAAAGGAACGAAGTATTGTGCTATATTTAAGATTTATAGCTTGACAATTTGATAAAATAGTATATTCTAGATATTAGAGAATCGGTATTCTAGATATAAAACGAGGTATTCATTGACAGCCTTATAATTATTTTGACAGTTGTCATTACTAATACAACACTCCCAGACTCCAGTGAATCTCATCTAACGGAGATAAACGTGTCAAATCTGTATCCAGAAGCATTCGTGTCTACTGATTTGAATGCGCCCAGTGCCATCGAGTCACACTTGATTGGCCCTGACAAGAACCAATGACAATTGATTAAGACCAACTCCGAGCCATCGCCTTGTTATTGTTTACTAATAAAATTGTACAATATTATAAAATAATATCAAGCGATTCTTGATCTATTATTTTTTATCTATATTATTTGACGTGAAGTATATGAAACTATTGAAAAAACAAACACAATAGAAAACATAATATTAGATATTTCCATTTCATTTGTTTGATCTATAAATAAATAAATTTTCCAATTTATATCAGGTCACTAGCCTCTTATAAAATAAACATTGTCATTTCAGAAATAGAATAAAACACGAGTGCCGTTGAACGCATTAAATGCAACTCGATATGTTTCACTTGATTGGTTTTGTCATGCGCCAATAACAATTGATTATGTTGGCAACACTGTCGGGCCATCTGTCGGCCATTGTGTGACGTCATACGGCAGTGCCGCCGTCGCCAAAGTTTTTGGAGAGAAAGCAACTGTTCGGAAACAATAAATCGTGCATGCTGTTCTAGTGTTGGGCTGTGTATAGACATTCCTTTGTTCTCTCCGAGCGTGATGTATGAAATATTTGATTTCGCAGATAAAATTGTGATCAATTCTTTGTGTGTTGAGTAAACTATGTTTGTGCTTTAAATATAAAACTGGAATGGTATATTTAATAAAAAGAATTTTATCGAAAGCTGTCGTTCAATCGAGCACAATTCAAGTTTTAATTTATTGGCGCCTAATCCCAGTACATCCAATGCAAATACATTCATCACGGCTAATGCACGGGAAGTGATCGTCTGTCACGGGGTAAATCCGGATTAAGCGACTCCAGCGTGATGATTAGAAAAATGGGATGCAGTTGTAAATAATTTTAAATTAATTAAACTGAAAGAACTCAATACCATTTATATTAAGATTAGAATTCTGAAAAATATTTTAATCTAAGCAATTGTGAACAGTATTTTGCATTATTTTAGAATATTAATTGGCATCTAATTCAAATAAATAATCAAAATGGAAGCCTTCACTGGAGTGTTTATGAAACACTAAGGAATTTAGATAGGCGTCAAGAGCGTGATTATCTAAAGTCAAAGGCCATTACGTTAAAATATTCGCCTGTTAAAACGTTAAATATTTCAACAATCGTTTAAAGTGTGGGAGCTAACTTCCATTGGCAATTAACGGTATTTGCAATTCAGAGTTTGGCATCGTTAGCGACAAAAAAATTACCGAACGAAAAATTAAGAAGCAAGAGTAAACACAAACTGGCGACTAAGATAGCCCCCAAGTTTCCTCTGCAAAGAATTGAATTTGAAAACTTCAAAAATAAATTGAAGGAAACGTGACTTTAAAGATAGAACCGTTCAGTTAAATTTTAAACGCATCACCTAATTACGTTTATTCTTTACCCAGAACTCCTTGTTCAGATTTCGCGGAAACTTGACTGTTGTTTTATTCTTTTAGGGGGGCTTTATGAATAATTTAAAACTTTTAACTCAGCCTCAATCCTTTGCAAACAAGAGCTGCAGACGTACCTGAAACAAGAAAAGAAAATACGTTATAGATTGCGAAATCGGAGGAGAATCCCTGGTGGCGTACGGCCTCGTACGTAACATCAAACAGTGTTCTGTGCTTTAAATATTTTACTATACTTCAATATAAGATAACATTCGCAACCGCCCAGACAGTCCACTGAACTTGATCGACGATAGTTCACAAACGGGTTGTGTGGAATAGAATTTAAAAGATATATAAAAGTAAGATATAGAGAGATTAATGATACTTGTAGTTTATAAGATGCCTGGAAAATATATACGGGGAAAAGTAAGTGGAAGCGTGTTTATTTTTCCATTTTATAAGTGGATTTGCGGGATGTAGGCCAACATTTTAGACTTATAGGCAGGTTTATGATTGATTTTTTCATTCCTAGCTCCCAACCTACATTTCGTAATTGAGATAGATTTTTGATGATCTATTTTCTAGATTGCCGTATGCTATTTGGTATATCTTTAGAAGGTGGAAATGTATTATTATTATTTGAAAGTTTCTTCATTTTAAATGCTCTTGTCTTCTAAACCATGACAGAGCAGAGAGAAAACATGAACACTCAATTTTTTAGTTTGTGACTTTTTGTGTGGCATAATGTAATTAATCAAATCCGGATGAAAATTGAACCTAAAACCATTGTTTTCTGTCAAACATTCCCCAACTTTGCCACAATGAATTTCGTACATAATATTTCGTTGAAATAAAAATTTTTAGCTTAGAATTATAATATTTTTGCAAATTAAACGTTTCTAAATAACACAAAATTATATGAGTTATACGAGAAATTAATATGCATGCTGCACAAAGCGTAACTTGAAAAATCACCATTACGCCTACACCGGACTGCTATACTATAGCTTGCACTCCCGTAATTACTGGTGTTGAAAAATTGTTATCCCCACCACGCTAAACCAAACCCTAACCCCAAAACATAAAGTTCAATTTCTAAAATTAGTTTAAAAATGTTGAATGCAATTAATATTCATATTTTAGAATGAAATTATGAACCGTGTCAATTTCAATTAAAATCTAATGTCATTTGCGTGCAGCAATGACGTTTGACTGAAAATCAAAACATAACGTTGACAGAACATTAACAGAGGCCAGTCGAGGCCCATTCCATTTTCTCATCCTGGTAACTGCTGGTTCAGTTTCTCCACTTAATATGCAATGCCTCCAGAGCTTGGTGAAAAGTGGGGAACGAAGTATCTTAATACAAGGTTCCCAGGTTCCCTGTACCTAGCCTGCTGTATGCGGGATACAGCGTGAAGCAAAAAATAACATTAGCGGATTAAAAGTCCAGTCCAGTTATAAGTGAATGTCGTGAATCGTGTTGTAAATAAATATAAGGGGGCAGCATTTTTAATTCTCACATCTGTCGCTATTGCGGTACAAAAAACGGGGGTTATTACCCCCTAAATAAGGTCAGGGGGATGGTTGTGAATGGCCATGGAGTCAGTTATAGCAATTCCTATAATGCCCTTTCAAAACAAATTTATTTTAATGTGTACTTGTTTAAAATTAAATTACTTTTATTGTTTATTAATATATTTGAATAAATGTTCAAAGGGTGTTCGAGTGTTCCATTTAGGGGTTGAGTGATAAGCATTGTAGGTAATTCATATTGAACAATAAAATTTAAAGCGTTTGTATAGCTTTGTGGATACAATATTTAAGCTAAATTAAATAATAATTGATAACTAAGTATATTTTAAACTGTTTAGAAAAGTTTTTGTTCATAGCAAAAGTTTTAATAAAATAGTTATTTTAGCAAGCGAGGACGGTTCGTTAGTTATTTTTTTACTTTCTTCTCAATAAATCTGAGAGAAGATAAGCTGTATTTTTTTTATTTAGAAATCAAGAATTTTTATACTAGGCCGTTTGGGACCAGTTGTGGCACAGGGGCCCAAAGTGCGATTGTAAAAAGTAAAAAGCGACAGGTTGTGAGTTCGGTATCCACTCGAGGAAATTAAATATTTAATATTTTCATTTCTTTGCTCTGATATCGAGGCAAAAAGTGTCTTAATGGGAACAGAGTGTCTTAACACTAGGTTCCCTCTGTTTACCCAACTTTGTGCTAGATACAGTGTAAAGCTAAAGAAAATTATATTATAAAAGTAGAAAAAATCATTATATTTTTCAATTTTAAACCTCAAAAATTAATATAAAAAGAATATTTTCAACAGTTTATACTAGCACCTTGCATAGGCTTTAGCAGCCTGCCAGCACCAGGTGATTATTGTAACCGTTGCTACCGGCCGTATAGTTGGATATTAGGTGCACGTCATTACCGGAGTTTGTCACTGAATTTTCAATTCATTTTACGTAAATTGTCCTGGTGGAGAGTACATTTTGGATAATATTTGGTATTATTATGTATCACAACTAGAATTTTAAATTTTTGTTTTTTTTTACAAGTAAAATTTGCTTCATGTATATTGTTTTTGTTTATATTATAAACTTGCAATCTACTCGCATATTATTTTCACGTTCGCTTCGCTTCGGCTTCGCTCACTTTAATTTAATAATTATTTACTTACTAATCTAAATTACTTTTATCTTTTAATAACATTGTTATTTGAAAGACAATATAAACTAAAATGTCAGCTAATACAATGAAACAGTTATTTATTTTGTAGCAATTTTGTCTAACCAAATATTTAATATTGATATAACTTCGATTGATATAAAAAACCAATATATGTTAAGGGAAGTTTGCCCAAACACAATAGAAAAAACTGCAAACTTTCAATACGTTTAACGCACCAATATACAGTTAAAAAATCATCATATTGAGTTCATCACGTCGATAAATGTCCACAATAATATTGGGAAAGTCATTTGCCAATACGAATATTTGAAATTTAGTACATAAATATATTTTCTCATACTACATTAAATAGATAATTAAATTAAAACAATGTTGTTCCAAAAAAGTTAAATCAATTATAAAAATAAAGTTATTGTTATTATAATCTTGTCATCAATAATAAAAAAAAAAATCACAAAAAATCTCAAAACAAAGCAAATAAAGAAAAATGATACATAAAATCACATCATGCATTCAAATTCAAAAAATACATGTCCATAAAAGGCAAATATAGAATTTGTTCAATTTCAGCCTCGCTATGAGCGAAAAGACTGCAATGCGCCGGGCGCCGACGTTAATTCAATAACACCACCGCATGGTCTGCTCCCTAATGCTGCCTCGACGTTGGCCCAACGCACCCAGCCATGGCGAACTTGAAGAAATACGTATGGAACTAGCTCATCCTTCTTAGCCAACTTTACACCATTGGCCAGTTTGGCCCAACGTTTAGTAAAAATAAAATTCTCTACATTTCCTTGATTTTACAACCGTTTCATATCACAGTGATGCAATTAACCGAAGTTTCATACGGGGGCCTTTTTGCTAATCGGGGCCCTCCAGTGTTTGCGCGGATATTATTTTATTAAGTAATCAAATTGTATGTACGTCCAGCCAGGGCTCGTCATTCGTTACGTTGCCCGAAAGCGTGTATGCGAAAATTGTTATCTAATTTTTAGCTGTTTTCTTTGTGCCTGTCGTTTTAGTTTTCCCATATGAAAATATGGGATATATTTTAATCTCTTTAGAAAATCTACGTTTTGCGTTTGAAAAACATATATCTCATCTTAGATCTGTATCAGATACTGGCTGCATTGCAATTTGCTTCAAACCTAACGGGAGAAATGTAATTTATTTGTATTGATCATGTAAATATTTGTTCAATATGGTTCAATAAATCGGGGTTTAGATTTGAAATAAGAAGTGAGATAGGGGAGTGATTTTAAATATGAGAAGAAAAAAATGCAAAAAAACAACATTGCCTTTGTACGAAATTATATTATGAAATGCAGTGGAAAATTGTGCTAACAAAATATCGCCTTTGTCATGATACAGACATGGCCGTTGAGGCGCAGGGCCACAAGTGTGAGGCTGTAACGCGACGGTAGTGGGTTCGATCATTATTAATTTCCCGGTTTAGGTTAATTTTGAAATTTCCTCATACTCGATACTTAACACTCCTGTAGTACGACCAGTATTTGAAAGATAGGTAAATAGGCTCGAATCGTGAAATTTAAAAGCACTAATTCTAATGACTAGAAAATCTTAAATTGCAAATAATGATAAGAAATCTACTGTGTTTATCTATCTATTTATACACACTTGTTATATGTACGCCGTAATAAGGATTGCCCTAGTACGGCCACAGTGGTACCTACAAAATAGCACTAACTGTATAGCTAACCTATGTCAAGATAACTTGTATTTAAGAAACTATAAATGATGATATATAAATTTTATTAATATTATAGCTGAAAATAAAGAAAGAAATATCTTTTTTTACCAGACAATGTAAAAGTCGCTATTCGTTGGAAAAAAATCCTTTCACATACTATATTTTTGGTGAAATCCATATGTATAGCAATTTTTCTTCCAGCGACGTCATAAATCATTATATTCCATACATATTGGCCATCGGATATAGAAGCGAAACTAACCAAATACGACAAAATATCAGAGTTTTTGCTAGAAAACTTTTGGCAGTCAGCACGACTGGTATTGATCAAAAAGTCCCTGCGTACACATAGATGGTCTTTGTGGTGATATTCAAAGTAAATATTATTTCTTTTTTTCGTTGAGGAAGAATGTAGAATTTTTATTCAATTGATATTTGCTTTGTTTCGAGGCGAGGCGCAGCGTTGTGTTCCGCTATTCTCGATGCAATGTCTCTAGAATTCGGTAGAAATTGGATAGTGGAATGTGTTAAAGCTTCGTGCTGTTTACACAACCTAATTCGTTTATTAAGATAAAACGACTGCTATATTTTTTCATTGTGTGTCATATTCATGGGATGAGTAATGGAATAATGTTATTATAATAATGTCAACCATAAAAGGCTTAAGTGAGGGTTGGTTTGTAGACAAAATATTTAGATAAAATTAGCAACCAACCACGGCTTCGCCCGCTTGAACTTATTGTTTTATTATATCCAAATTATACAAAAAAATACTAATGTATAAACTATATCACTATATATTTTCATAAGAATTCATTCAGTAGTTTTTCATAACGTTACGCAAATGAAAGTATACAAAGAAAAACAAACACTTTTAACTTTAAAATAGTCCCTATTAGTATCACACCCTTTACACTTTTACATTTAATTCTCTCTTATTACAAACAAAAAAATTTTTTACTTTACCCAAGAGGCAAAAATTGCGTCGCCTCTACGAATATTTACTATAACCATTTAGGTTAACATTCATAGTAATACATTATATACATTCTTGACTAGTAAATGGGCCATAGCTGGCATTAGACAAATTGGCAGGGAGCCAGGTTTCGAATAAATAGCCGTATAGTGCATACCCGGGACCCTACCACGAGTTCTTACTACTCACGCTGTAGTATATTACTTTAGTAAAGAATGATAGTATTGGGATGCCATCGATTTGATGTTAAGTAAACTTGATGGACTCGATAAGAAATATCCCGCACAGGCAGGGTAGGCTAGGGAACCTAGTGTTAAGGCACTCCATAGACTGGCGAAATTCAACGCCGCGTTTTGCCTCGAAACCAGAGCGAAGAAATATAAACTTAAATAAATATTTCATTTCTTTGAGTGGGGATCGAACCCACAACCAGTCGAGTTAACACTGCACCACGACTGGTCTCATAATGATAGTTCATATATGACTCGTATAGTTTAATTGAAGTGATAAAACACTATTTTTTCTTTTTTTTTTCTATTATTTTTAAAAGGATCTTTCTAACTATATCGATGTTTGCTAAAGAAATAAAAGCAAATGTTTATTGTTGAATGTCTGAATATTTATTACGCATTGGCTAGGCTTATCTGTAACGACTAGAGTTTTACGACTGAAGTTGTCTTAGGAGATAAGTTTTAGTGATAAAGGTACCTTTATCATTGTTTTCTTTCTAATAACGATATATTATGTATGAAGAACGTTAAATTGTATAAAACAGTGATTTTAAAAACGATAAAATTCTGTAATAAGATAAAGTAAGGCGCTAAGTTCCGCCACTCAACACGTAATGTCTCAAATTCGGACGAAAAGTGAAGAATAAATTGTTTTAACACTAAACTCTCTCTTTTCTCTCCACTTACATATACGGAATAAAATGGGAGACATCAATACAAGATATATTTTCAAGATTTTCAGTTATTTTCAACTTTATTAACTGTCAAATATATTTTATTTCAATAGAACTACACCGAGGCCGCTACAAAACAGACAAAGTCGACCATTTTGTTGAAACTAACAACCGTTCTCCGGAGGTTTCGTGATATATCAAACGCAAATTTGGCTGTTGACCCACTAATGTCTCAGCGGGGCTAAATTCCAAGATTCTTTCGTTAATAAAAAAGGTTTTTCCCTTTTTCTACAAATTGAGAGTACCGTCACTTTACGAACACCATTCAGATCAGTTCGAATTATATACTTACTATGTACACGCTAAGTAAAAAATACATATGTATATTTTTTCAGCTTTACATTTTACCCCGTATAGCAGGGTAGGCATAGAGATTCTAGTGTCAAAACACTCCGTTCCTTACATTTCGTTCGTATTGAGACACGCAAGAGGCAAGGCATGGCAATAGAGGAAGAGGAAGAGAGGCAAGAGAAATACGATTGTGCTAATTTGCCAGATAAGAATAGGAGGGAATGACTTAGTATGATTAATATTTTAATTTCTTCGTTCATACACCAAGACAAAGGCGCGGCGTTGAGTTCCGCCACTCAACATGTAATGCCTCGACAAAAATCATCAGAAAATGGTGAACGGAGTGTCTCTACACTAGATTCCTTGTGCCTACCATACTATTTGCGGTATACAACATGTTTAAAAAAGCAAATATTTAATTTTCCCTTAGTTAATGTTTTAGTTTTACGATTCGATGAGGCGTTCATTTACTTTACGTCATAGTAGTACGCAGTAAAACGGCAATATCGACTTAAGAGGGGTAATAAAAAGGTTTCAACTTTATTATGGTTGTCAGTGGGAGCAGCGCTGTGAGTGCGGAGTTTTGGTTGCTGGTTGCTTAGAGTGTTCTCGTATTTGATATCGTAATCAAGTTCAAATTTTTATTATTCGGGCAATATGTCGTCAGATTTTCAGAAGTTTTACTATCTTTGAAGCTTAGAAGGAAAATATACAGTTTTAGTATATTTGTACAATATTTTATTAAGGATTCGGCAGAAAGTAGAAAACGGAAGTGTTTTAACAATAGGTTCTCAAGTTCCCTCTGAATTGCTATATGTGACGCTAAAAAAATGCATAAGTATAGATACGAATTGCCCCCAGAATTCAGTGAGAAGAGGGGAACGGAAGTCTCATAACACTAGGTTATCAGGTTCTCTCTGCCTAACCTGCTATTTGCGTGATACAGCATGAAGAAATAATAAAAAAATATTTAAAAAAATGTAAAAACGTAGCAGTATTTAAATGTTTTTTTTTAATTCAACGCCCCGGCTCGATATTTGACGGCATCAGGTGTCAGCCAAATAAAAATATTCATGAATATGGAATTCCGCCTGCAGGTACAATGGAGTCAGACATCACGTCAGTGCAGTATAAATGGATACGTCTGTACGAAATGTTATTTTCTTCTGCAATCCACTTAATAAAAATAGTAGAATATTGTCATAATATAAAATCTTATGTATTATAAAGGCCAGTAAACGCAATAGGTTGTAGGTTCGATTCCGACGAGAGAAAGTGAAATATTTGATATTTTAATTTCCTCGCTTTAGTGTCGAGTTGAAGCGCGGCGTTGAGTTTCGCCACTCAACGCACAATGCCTCCAGAATAAAAATAATATTACGTATTTTATTAAAATAAGTTTTAGTAATAAGGAATTTTTTTATGTGTTGTTTAAATATGATAAGAGGCGGAACTTAACTACGTATTTCAATTTTTATAAATTATGTTTAGATGGAAAAGCTATTGGATATTATTAGCTTCAATATGAAGCGAAGAGTGTGAGGCGAGAGAGCGTTAATAAAAGAATACTTTAAATATATTTCTAACATATTCTAATTAAGAGCTAAAAAGTTCTATAGTTTTAAGAAAATTAACGTTCAATTTCTTTGTGAAATTCTATACCACAAGAATGTCTCGTTTCATTGAAATTCTTAAAATAATTCTGAAGTAATTTGCGTTGATATTCCGTCGGTCCGCTGGGATAAAGTAATTTGATATATACTCCTTTTAATCGTTAGAGACTAACAAGATAAAAAACCTTACTTATATTTTATACGAAATATAAAATTAAAAAGTCGTATGCAATAGAATAAAAAGGAAGCGGAATAAAAAGAGAGTTATATAATGTACGAAAACTATTATTAACAGGACAAATATTAAATTATTATACAATAATGAGTTAAATAATTTTGTATTTTTATATACTTTTTAAATTATAAATTTGTTACAAGACTGGCGTTTTGAACTCCCGACCACCTGGCATGTCAAAGCTGCAATGGCACTCCAGCGTGATTCAAATTAAAGTGGCTTTAAAGATATTTGAGAAAAGTGCTGTTATTTTTCAACAATTTTAAATTTCTAGAAGATAAGAATAGTTTAAAAGGAAAAATACTGCTACGAAGCTACGAGACTACGGAGCGCTACGCTTTGTAGCACATCAATATATCCGTAGATGTTGCTACGAGAAAGAAAAGTTTAAACTGTATTTTAACTTAAATTATGTAATAAAATATATAGATAGAAAATAGAGATAAATTTTATTTTTAAATTTATTTGTCGTTTAGACATTTTGTATTTAAAAGAAGTAAATAAAGATATGGATAATTTTCATAGCATAGCTACACGAAGCCAACCAAGTTCTATCTATCTATCTATATCTATGTTTGTATAGAAGCGTAGCGCGTCGTTTTAGATAACCCAACAATACCGGGGACCATTTACTCAACAGCGTTGCTACAAAGGTCTCTATTTTCAGTGTTTATGTCGGCGTATCGAAAAACTCGTAACCTCCTTTCATATTTATGTATAGCGATCGTTTCACGAAAGATATGTATGTATATATATGGCAGAATAGTGTCGATATTCAGATTTTTACTATACAATTGGATACAAACTGAAGGCAAGTTGGATAAAAAAGTAGAGAGTGCTACGAGAAATTTGTTTTGTACTGTAATATTGTATTCTTGTAGTTCTATTTCTAGTTTTGATATTGACATGTACATCCTATGAATCTCGTATATCTAGTGTGGTAGAGTCAACATTTGCAGCTGGTTTACAATATTGGAGTGTAAATTTGTTTTTTCTTTCGGCTTCATGCGGCTTCATCAGTATATAGCAGGGTAGGCAGAGGGAACCTGAGAATCTAGGAGTAAGCCTAAGGTAAGGTAAGGCTTTCCACAGAATTCTGGAAGTATTGAGTATTGAGTGGCGGAACTCAACGCCGCGCCTTGCCTCTATACCAGAGCGAATAAATGAAATTCATTTCCTCGAATGGAAATCGAAAATTTTGAAATAAAAGAAAGAAACGTTCACAATAGTTTTTCCGTATTCATTTGAATGTTTACCGACTCTACTGCTTGTTAGCATATCGCAATAGTACACCATATCGCTATTAAGGCTAGCTCATAGCAAAGAGGCATAAATCTCAATCATAATTTGTGTGCGTCAGGCGTCGGCCAGCAGTCCATGATTGATGGGCGCTGCCCGCGCATTGCAAATTCAAACTGGCCGACCGGTCTGGCCGCCTTGCAAAATGGCCGACTATCAATTTGGCCGACAAATTTATTAAAAATCTATTAGTCGGCCACGGTTTGTAAGCCGTAACGCCAAATTTATTGTTATTTTATGACAGCGCTATAGTTTCGCCATTTTCGCGATTTATTTTGCTGAACTTCATTTTTGTTAATATGGTGAAATTTTGGGGTTGAATTCTGTATTATTTTTTGGCAACTATATATATTATAATTTATGACTTTTTACTATTAATGTTTATGTTGGTTAAATTTTTAATCCAATACTGATGTTTGCGGTGTACTCATGAATTGCAAATAGCTTTGAAAGCTAAAAATAGAGTATAGTAGTTTTCCATAACATGTTATATATTAGTAAACATTCATTGTGAATAAAGTGCAGTATTGTAAAATTTGTTTTAACAGAAAATGGAGAAGAAAAAAAGTTATTATATAAGTATAGTAGAATCTTTTAGTAATTCTCCAATCAATCAATCAATCTCCATCAATTCAGTCGTAATTCAACGCCGCGCTTAGTTTTGAAGAACCGGCATCACCAAACAATCCTAGTGGACTATAATATTTTATTCTATATCATAGATTTTCTGTCTCATTCCTAAATACTCTGCTTTTAAAGGTTTTTTTAACAACCTTTAAATTAAATAAAATATAATCAGACATCTATTCCATATAAACTTATAAGAGCAAAACTGAAATTTTAAAATTGTTTCCATACTTAACACTTATCCATTGTTTGAACTAAGCCACTATTTAACGCCGAGGTCATTGACCCCGCTCGGGTGCGGGGGCATGTGATTGCGTAAGAATCGTTAGTTCCACTATAGCTATCACCCATACATAGTCTTACGTAGACTTATATTATATCGATTTCGTACATAATTCGCACTTCTTTTTAGGGTGTTAGATATAAAGGAGTCAGTGATAAATTGTTCTTTGATTGTTTGAGCTTCATCTATATATTTATTGATTTTTTTGTTAGCATCACGTTTTGTCTGTCTATCCTTATATATGCGGGATTCAGCGTGAAGCTATAAAAATAAAAAAATACCTCAATTTTCTATTTTTGCCCAATTCTCAAAAAAATCGCCCTATATAGTGCATCTACACGTTGTGCTTTATCATTTCATCACCCTTCAGACTTCACCCTTTATTGGAGTAGCCATAGACAACGAATACCAATACCAATACCAAAAACAAACAAGCAGAGCAGGAAAATGCAAATAATTTAAATATCCAAAAAATAAAACCAGAAACCAAAAAATTAAATGTTAAATAAAAATATTTTTTATGAATTAATTAATATAAGAATAATTTTTATGAATTAATTAATATTAGAATGTTATTAATATTAGAATATTGTTATTAATATTAGAATGTTATTATATGAAATTTAAACTTTTTCTATTATTAAATCAGCTTCACACTGTATTCACTTCAGCAGGGTAGGCAGAGAACCTTGTAGGCAGGGAACCTTGTGTTAATTCACTCCGTTCCCCACTTTCTGCTGAATTCTGGAGGCTTTGCATGTTGAGTGTCGAGTAGGCATCGAACCCACAATCGTCGCGTTACAGTCACACCCTTGTGCCGCTGCAAATGTCTCTATAAAATACTTCTTAACTTATCTACATAAGAAATGTGATCACTGAATTAAATAAACTAAAAACTATAGTCAACGTTTGTATTTTATATGAAATTGGCATGATTTTATTCCCTTATGCTACATACATGCATATGCATGCAGCATGTCACGTCAATATCGACACAGAATGCAGAACATGCATTCCCAGAGTGCGAGCGCGAATGAACAGTAATTGCATTTTATTTTACTTTAAAGCAACGAAGTAACAACGGATTTAATGTCACGCTGGAATTCCGTACAAAGAAAGATCTTAACTAAAAAGATTAGAGAGAAATTCTCAGTGTGGAAGCGAAAAAAGTATATATTTCCTCACATGAACGATTTTTATTAGAGAATAATAACGTGACATTTTCTTGTGTTGTTTGTATTCGTTTGTTTGTTATAATGCTAGATTTTTGTTTGACTGTTATGAAAGAAAATGAAAAATAATTAATTAAGACTGTATAGAATACTTGGAATTGTTTCAGTGTATGAAGTTCTAATTCTGTTGAAGTAACGTTACGGAGAAATTTCACTTAGTTTTCAATTTTGATAAAAAGTTTTCAATTTTATTTTTTTTAATCCAAGTAGCTATATCATTTATTTTGGAATATGACAGGAAAAAAACCATCTAATTGTCGCTACAAACAATTTTGTACAATTTTAACTTAAAACCTGCACCCATATTATTAATATTAAACACATTCAAATACGAACATAATCTAAGTTCAAACAACACGAAGGCAGCAGAGAGTTTGGGCATTAACGACACCGCTTCACCCTTTTAATCCCATAAAATTTATGTTTCAGATGAGCTTCTACCAAAACGTTATTATTTAGAGAAAGATCTATTTATGGGGAGCAGACCGGGCTGTGGACAATCTATGCATTAATAAATTACCCCCCTCTATGTACCTCTTGGGAGGGTACGCCGGCGACGGGAGTGCTAAATGCTAAACTATTGACACGTTAATGGCTACGAAAGCTATATAAATGTTATCTTTCAATTTATATCGTGGAATTCTTACCTTTTATGTGTTATGGAGGTTGGTTATATATTTTTATGTATTGGATAGTAAAATTTAATGATGTTCTTCTCTTTGTGTGTGTGCGAATACCTCCAGAAATCGGCATAAAGTGGGGAACGGAGTGTCTTAACACTAGGTTCCCTCTGCCTACCTTGCTGTGTGCGGGAGTCATTTTATTTTCAAAATACACTAGAAAATATTGATCCTGCTTTTCATAGAATCGGGATGTGCATAGCGCTCAGTTATACAATAAAACGCGATATAAAAAAGATTTAAACATTTTTATACAATAGTGTAAAAGGATTTCCGTTAAAATAGAAATTCGTTGCGTTCAATCGATTATTTTTCTTTCTACAAAGGTTGTTAGGTCGTACGTTAGAAATAAATATTTGTAGAGCAAACAATGGCGCAAACAAGCTATATATTAAATATATTAGTAAAGAAAATATTTCTTGTACTAGATTATTAAACGAAAATATACGTAAAGTACTTTTTTTGGCTTCACGCTCTATCCTGCACAAATCAGGGTAAACAAAGGGAACCTGGGAACCTAGTATTAAGACACTCCGTTCCCATTAAGATATTTCCGTTCCCCACTTTTCGCCGAATTTTAGAAGCATTATATGTTGAGTGGCTTTATTTCATATTTTATTTCCATAAGTGGGAATCGAACCCGCGAACCGCGTTTACAGTCGCAACCTTATGCCCATACCACAGGCTATCGTCATAATCATCAAATACGAAGCTAATGCTCACAAAAGTTGCTTTAAATATTAATTTCAAATGGACATTTATTTCTCCCGGTTTTTCTAATTAAGACCGGTATTATAGTCTGTCACGACTGTCATTTGACCTCACTTTGGATTTTAAGTAAATTTTTGTTCGGACGTTTCCATTTCGATGAACGGGTCCTGTGTTCATGAATTTTGTTAATTTTAAACTCAATTTCGTATGGTAATTTACATTATACGAATGTTTTTTTTGCAACTACCTTTAGGGGTTTTATATTCCTATTAAACAAACCTATGAATGAACCTTTATATAATAATAAGATTATTATTATTTAATTTAGCCGAATGATTTTGTTATGTTATTAATATTATGTACCTTCAAAATTTTTAATTTTAAATTAATTTAAATAATATTTAATTAAGTGAAAGCTTATCAAACTCAAGGAATGCTTTCGCATATAAGCTCTTTTTAATAGCAAAAATATTTTCATTTCTTCGCTCTAGTAACGAGACCAAGTGCGACGTTCCTACCTCCAGAATTCGGCGGAAAATGAGGAAAGAGTGTTTAAGCACTAGATTCCCTCTGCCAACATGTGGGGGATATAGCTTGAAACTGAAAAAAAAAACTGACGAATAAGAATACAATATATTTCTTTATATACCAATAGCTGTCAAATACTCCAAATAATATAAATTTGAAATTAGCTCATTTCTTATTAAATATCTCGAAGATAACAGACAGCCAGATACAAATTTAAATATATTATAATAGAGGTATATAAAATTAATTTCTCTCGTAACATGTTTCCGTCGTCTGAGTGGAAGCGATCGTAGATTTAATTTATCATAAAATTGAGTAACTGACAGGCACAGAATTAGGGAAAACGCGGGTGATAGAAAGAATTTGTGCGGGAAAAGTGATAAGCGAGAAGCGTGAAAATTGAGTTGGCTATCAATTTTGTATTCGCCATTTATCTGATCTCGGGAAATTTTTGCTGGTTAGGTAAAATGTAATATTTCAATATTTTTTTTTTTTTATTTTTTTTGATTGTAATTTAAATGTTTTGTAATTATTCGCGTGGTTTTTTGTAGATCTTAAAGCGGAATATGGAGAAAGAAAGTAGTTTTCTCTAAGTGTTTTCGATGTACTCCATAACCTATCTACCGTCAATTAAAAAAAAAATTTGAGCTATAGAATTATTAACTTGCGAATCTGCAATACTTTCGTTTTCTAATAATACCTTTCCAAAAAACTTATATTGAAAAGTACATTTCAAACAATATAATAAAATAGTTATTTTGTCAAACAATATTCTTTAAAATGATTAAACATTTTTATTTATAAACCGATTGAAATAATGCAAACAGTAAACGTTAATTAAAGCTTGCCTAAATACGTTAATGACAATTGAAATTAAATCGGTTCAAGCGTTTCTGAGATAAGCGTGAACAAACGCATAGACAAGCAAACACAAATTTAATAAATCATTGCTTTTAGTTCACCAATAACATTTTTTCTTATATACCTTCCATGTACAGATATCGATCCGTTACGATTAAATTATAAGTATAGAATAATATGATTTTATCAAATTAATCAGCTTCACGCTGCATCCCGCACACATCAGGGTAGGTAGAGGGAACCTAGTGTTAAGATACTCCGTTCCCCACTTTCCACCGAATTCTGGAGGCATTTCACATCTTTCATATGATTTTAAACATAAAAAAGTAACAAAACAATTTCTTTCTTCTTTAATTATCCATTATTTCCCATATAATTGATATTATACCAAACGGATTTCCGCAATTCGTTTATTAATTATACGTATTCATATCGCTAGACTAACGAGACGGTAAATTCTGAAAAACAAGTATCTCGACGAGGGTCCGACAGGTACCCCCTGTAACATACAAAATTAACATAAGCCCTTATAGCTGGAAAGAGAAAGTTGAAAATGTTTTTAAAAAAATTCATGGAGCCAGGGTACAATTAAAAAGCGAAGTATAAGCCGAGGATTAACTGACCTAGAAATAATGAGGCGAATCGTTGTATAATAAAGGTAATGTTGCAAATTTTGTTCTTATAGTTTTGTTTTTAAGGACAATAATGATTTTTCTTTAATTAATATATTTGTAATATTGTCTCCCTCAAACTTGACGGTTTTAAGTTCGAACCCCACTCGAGCAAATGAATTATTATTAATTAATTCATTTCTTGCATCAAGGCAAAAGCCTGGCGTTGAGGACGCAATACGTCGAAAAATACGACGAAAAGTAGGGAAAGGAGTGATTTAACACTAGGTTTCTTCTGCCTACCCTGCTGTATGCGAAAGGTTATTTAAAAAAATATTATCTCATAATTTAGAAGTATAGTTTGACTTCTGTCAGTAATATTATAAATATTTCAAGAAACATATATGTATTTCCATTTGCCTAGTCATCGTTATAAGGACGGAACGTTGACAATTCTTGACCTCTGTAGCCTTAGGTGACCTCGGCAGTGCGCCTTAGGACATCCTCAGTAGATACTTCATAGTTACAAGAGTACCATTTGTCTATCTATTTCTATCTATAAAGAAAAATGAATATTTTATACAATGTCTTGATGGTAAATGGGGACTTTTTGAAGTTTTTTATTTTTCTGTTTTTTTTAGCTTGAGGCTGTATCCTGCATATATGTAGTTGGGAACCTAGTGTTATCCATTCCAAACATTCCGTTCCTCATCGAATTTTCAACACATGTGTTGAGTGGCGAACTTCAATGCTGCGTTTTGTTTTATTAACAGACCGAGAAGATCCCGACTGAGATCCAACGATTGTATCCACGATCGTCACGTTTACACGCTTGTACCACTAGGCCATAACGGCCTCATGTACTACGTCTACATTCAATTAAAACCAATACAAGATAAGAATAAATGCTAATTTTCCATTTATTTTTTAGTCTGTAAGGTACGTCTTTTTAATGAAGTTAGAATCCGAATTACACAGATGTTATCGCAATAGTACACGAGCTGAAGTTACAGTGGAACAAGCGAACGAAGCAAATACAAACCAAGCAACTATGGGGTTTTGTTAACTTTACAGTTATAGCTTTTCTGGTAGACTTGTGTGAAAGAAAAAGAAAGGATTTAACTAATATAGTAATGCTATTTATTTAACGAAGCTTAGATTGTTATTTATATATTTTTTTTCAATTTCGCGATGTATCCCGCATATAGAACCTAGTGTTAAGACAATCCAATCCGTTTCCCATGCACCTTCGAATTTTCGAGGCATTGCGTGTTGAGTGGGGGAAGCGAAAATATTAATAATCATTTCTCTTGGTGGGAATCGAACCCGCAACCGTCGCGTATCTCACGCTTGAACCAATGGATGTTCATAATTTAGCACAAAATTTAATTATTTACATATATATGTACATATAATATATGCATTGAATATTTTATCTTTTGTATACAAAAGCCAATTTCTATACTCACCATAAACTAGAACAGCATATCAACAATTATATAAACAAAGAAAGAGAAAAATCCAAACCACCACAGCATCAGCAAGTTCCGTGCCCTAAAAACAGAGTTTAAGTGTCACTCCAGGCTGCTGGAGCGCTCCAACTTTCTACAATAAGAAAACCGATAGAGTAACAAGTCGGAAAATTCTCTCCTCTCGTTTTAACCGCAGTGGAATCAGGAAAATATCGACTTGAAAATTTGTAGTTTGTTAGTTTGGAATAACACCGCGGTCGAGGATTGGATTATGTCTTAAGTGAGAGTCAACTTTACAGTTATATTTTTTGACGAGTCAACTTGAACTGGTTGGTGGTTCTGATGGTGGAATTTTATATACAGTTTGGATTTTGGTTATTGTAAAATATAGGTTTGTAGGTTAGTGGTTGTTTTTTTGATATCACGATATTTTTTAAGGTACAATTTCAATTATCGGGACATTCAGTATTATGTGCTACGTACCAGAGAGAGAAAATGAAAACAATTCATTCCTTCGAGTAAAAATCGAATCGAAAAACATCATGCTTATAGTTACCGGCTGTGCCACTGGACCACAACAGCCTCAAATACACTAGATATTATCTTATGAAAGAAAACATAATATTTTTTTATATTTTCACTTCTAATATGATAAGGTTTAGAAAACCGTCCGAAGTCCTACATTACGAATTTCTAAATTTATTTTATTTTACTTAATTTTCTAGTTGTAATTTAAACTTGTTTTGTACACCATTGGAACAGATTAGAAGACCTAGTAGAATAATTAAAACCTAGTAGAATACATCCACTTCAAATCGTAAAATAAGCTAATAATATATTAATAATAACTAAACTGACCCAGAAATTTTTTCTTACTTTCATTATATAACGGTATTTGTTGAGTAATTTCCATTATAGGCTTATAACATGGTCACAGGTGCGATATCGAGTTCAGTATATTAGTCCTACATGTGATATTATGCAAATGAGTATGCTGGGAAGTTTTGGAAATTCGGTTTACCGTTATTCGACACTATTAAACTGGTGTAACTACAATCTACATAATATCAGCTTCACGCTGTAACCCGCACACAGCAGGGTAGGTAAGGGAACCTAGTGTTAGGACACTTCGTTACCCATTTTCCGCCAAATTCTAGAGGCATTGCGTGGTGAGTGGAGTGACTCATTATTTTTTAGGTTTCTTTAATAAAATAGTGATTTACTCTAACAAAATAATTTATATTGATATAATTTTTTTATGTATGTACCAATTGCAATGAAACAAACATTAAATGTTAAGGGAACTTTGCAAAAAATGTAATTGCGAAAACTACATGTAAATCGATTGAGCCGTTTCTTATATTAGCGTGCACATACGTATAAACGTACAGACAAACCTACATTTTTTTTAATAATCGCTTTGGATTCTATTACATTTTTAAATTCTCCCAATACTCAGCTACAAACAGCAATCAATCAAGATTTAATTATAAGTATAGATTACTCGGAGTATTTACAGTTTGTTAGTCTATAGCCACTATATAGAATTCAAAAATGCTTTCTTATCTCGATCTGAAATTATACATTAAAAATAAATACAAAGTAATAAAGACTTTTATATAAAACTTATTCCATTGTAAATTTAATCTTTTGACACAATTTCCTTGTTTATTTATTTAAATTTATGTATAACACCACTGTAACGTTTCACGTAAATAAATATCGTTAAAATATACATCGAATTAACATTTTACCATTTAAAATTCATATCTTTATCAACGCAGAGGCCTATGGACAAGCAGACATATTGTTGAAAGCGTTTACTTCATTTAATTAAGAAAATTGTAAGTTTTCTGCAAGTGACAGCTGGGTCCCCTTTCTATTACGCACTCGTATCATGCGATACCGCAATTATGGGGCTAATACGTCAATCGAGTGCAACCATACACCGAGGGGACCACAGATAAGTTTTAGATAACATCTAATTTTTTTTTGGTATACGTAAATTAATAGATTTTTACATTAAATGTAAAAAAATGTTTAAAAATTATAGTTATTGATACAGTTTCAACAAAAAGTACCGATTTAAACGGCTAAACACTAAAATAATTTCTTATAATAATACATTATTCTGTACCTATCCATACCTATATTATAAACTTGAAAGTAACTCTGTCTATCTGTCTGTCTGTCTTTTACGCAATCAGAGCCAAACCGCTAATTTAATTGTGATAAAATACTCATATAGAGATACTTGAGGGTCTCGGGATGAACATAGGATACTTGCTTTAATTTTTTTCTCATATTTGTAATATTGTCGATATATACCAATATATTAAAATATTTATTAATTTTACATGCAATTTATTTTGCCATGTTAATAACAACCCTCGCTAGGCGACCGTTGCTAAGCAACGATTTGCAAAGTGTGTTGTTAGAAAAATGAGCTTGCTTAACGCATCTCTCTATTAAAAATAGAAAATAATTTCATAAATATATTTAATAAATATTCGTATAGTACAAGCGGGCGTAGCCGCGTTCGGGTCCATTAGTATATATATAAAAATATTTATAACTAGACTAGGTTAAATAAACAGATAATACAGTTCAAAGAAATTATTTTCAAAGAAGAATTCAACCCGTCACATTCATATTAAAATAAATTACAGAGTTGATAGTATTACTTCCATATACATACATTAGACAACTTGCCCAATGTATCATAATAACGTTGTCATTTTAGGTAAATTTGTTTATCATATATTTATATATATTTATGTAATTTATATAAGCAATAACTCATAACATTATTGACTCAAATATACTTAGCTTTACTGACATAATCCTTATCAAATCGTCCGCCGGAACGAATTGGCGGCCATTTTGTTGTCGATGCGGCCACGAAATGGCGTTATTGATATGTTCCAAACAAAGTAATAATATCACTAAGTTAAATAAAAATAAAATAAAATAAAATAAAAAGAGCCTTTATTTTCTCTGACCTGTTTACATAATTTGTTTTACTTATAACTAACATTTTACACAATATATGGAAATATTTACTAACATAAGAATAGAATATTAACTGAAATTGTCCATTTTTTTTCCAACTGTTATTATCATTATTATTATTATTTTTTTAAATTTAAATTTATTGTTAAATATTATTATTTCTGTCTAGTGTCAGCTACCAGGTCAGGCTGTCCTACGACATAGGCCTCCTCAAGTTCCCTCCACTTGTTCCGGTCTAGTGCTATCCGTCTCCACCCCTTTGGCAGGTCGTCTTCCCATCTTTTAATCTGTCTCCCTCTCCGTCTTTTTCCATTTCTTGGGTACCATTCTGAGACTTTTTTGGTCCACTTCCTGCATGTGATCTCATCATGTGACCAGTCCACTTCCACTTAAGAGTTCTTGTTTTTACTTTGACATCCAACACTTTGGTATTGCTCCTGATTTTTGTTGCTTTGCATTTGTCTTTCAATCTCAGGCCCATCATGCTCCTTTCCATTCCTC